>CM062291.1:306246296-306342268 GCA_031216915.1 Pictodentalium vernedei | reverse complement strand
GAGCCAACTTAAAACTTTTCCCCGTGTGAACAGCGAGAAGTGAAGCAGTGCTGAATAACTGGGGTAAACGAGGTGAGTTTTACTGGTGAAATATGAGCAGCTGGCAACTGCCACGGGCGGAAGTTCGCTAAAATGAGCGACATGGACTTTATATCTCGGGCCGTTAATAAGCCAGAGGGCTGTTATTCAGACTTCGAGGCGTTAATAAACCGGGATGTCCGACAAAATCGTGTTATTACTATTATTACCATGACTGGAAGCGGGTCGTTAATGAATTTTGTTTTCATTAACGACCCGCCGCCCGCTTCCGGTTGCATGACGTCATGAATTACTGAGTTTTACCCCTCCCCCCCCCCCCTAAACTCCGTTAATAAACAAGAGAACGCTCGCTGAAGTGGTTATAATCACTGTTTATTTATGCTATTACTTTTAACACACGAAGTTAGTTTTACTGGTTGAATGCTGGAATCCCATATTTGTGCTTTATTCTTGAGTCCATGCAACACAACTTTAACGGCTCCATATTCTGGATGTGATGTACGCTTCACGCTATCTTTGACGTGAAGTTATGTACTCTGCGCGGATTTGCGTTGTTACAATATAGAGGCGAGTGCTTGTAGACACTCTCCCATAAACTGTAACAAGGCAAAGGCATGTGAATGTTCAAAATTCTGTATTGGGTTCTGTGTTCAAACCCCTCTGGTGCTCACCAAAATCAGTCAAGCGTAACACTTTGAACAAACTTTAATCTGAGATTTATAGAAATGATACACGCCAAATATCAAAAGATTCTGTCTGGTGGATCTAAGATCTTTGAAGAATATTTCTCATGCTGCACAAGTTAAAATTCGGGCCCCCAAATATGAGCCTGGTGATTTGATTTCCACAAACTTGAATCTCACCACACTAAGGATGTCAATACTATGTAACAAAAGAATCTGACTCATGAATGCGAGGAAGTATTTATTTATTTATTGGTATTTTAAGGTCATATACTTATTCACAATGGCTAATCATGACCGTGACAGTTTTACGGGTGGAGGAAGCCGGAGTACCCGGAGAGAACCACAGAGCAATGACGAGCAGCTGCCAGCTCCCCAACATCGTAACTCCGCACTGCAGCACATGCAGGGTTAGATTGGTTGAAGACATGCGCACCATCGACGTGCAGTACGCATTAGTACACGGCGTCATCGTGCCCCCATGTGGACAATCGAGGTTAAGTGCCCTGCCCAAGGACACAACGCTGGAGTCCGAATCGATCGTTCAGACAAGTCACCCATCCAAGGACTAATCGGGCTCGACGTTGCTTAACTTCGGTGATCTGACGAGAACCGGTTACCGCAACGCCACATCGCCCCCAATGCGAGGAAGAAGATTGTTTTTAAAAAATGGTCCTTATATTGTAAAATTCAAAGTTGGGATCCCACAGGGAGCCCAAATATGACCCAAGGGACTTGATTTGAACAAACCGAAATCTGAACCTCATAAGGATGCTGCATATCAATTATCAAACGGTTCTGACTTGTGGGTCTGAAGGAGGAGATTTTTAAAGGAATTTCCCCATATTGCACTAAGTTAAAATTTGGTTTGCCACTGGGAGCCCAAATATTAACCAACAAACTGGAATGAATAGTTAAACTTTGGACTCCCAACAGGAGCTCAAATAAGACCCCGGAGATTTGATTCAATTAAAATCGAATCTGTATCTCCTATAGATACTGCATATCAATTATCAAAAGAATCTGACTGGTAGATCTGAAAATTTTTAAAGATTATTCCTCATATCGCACTACCTTAAAGTTCGGAGTTCCCATAGGGATCCCAAATATGACCCCAGGGACGTGAGACTTGAGTTGAACAAACATGAATCTATCGCCCCTCCGCCCGAATGCTCTCTACCAATCATCAAAAGATTCTTCTTCCGGGTGGATCTCAAGAAGATTCTCAAAACATTTTCCTCCAAATGGACTGAGTTAAAATTCGGGTTCCCATAGGACGCCCAAATATGAGTCGAAGAACCTGAGTTGAACAAACTTGAATCCCCCCCATCCCCACCCCCGCCCCACTAAGGGTGCTACATACCCAATATCAAACGATTCCGACTGATGAATCTAAAGAAGATTTTCAAAGTATATTCCTCATATTACACACAGTTAAAATTCGGGTTCCCACAGTGAGCCCAAATATCACTCCATGGACTTGATTTGACTTCAAGCTGAGCCCCTAAAGATGCTGTATGCAAAATATCAAGAGATTTTGACCAGTCGATCTGAAGAAAAACATTTTTAAATAAATGTCCTCATGTTGCACCAAGTTATAAATCGAGTTTCCATAGAGAACACAAATATGAACCCAGGAACTTCTGAGAATGCTAAATACCAAATATTAAAAGATTCTGACGGTTGGATCTGAAGAAGATTTTTAAAGAATATTCCTCATATTACACTAAGTTAAAACACTAAGATCCCACGGGGGCGGAGGGGGGAGGGGGAGGGGGCAACTATGACTCCAGAGACTTGATTTCAACAAACACCAAGCTCCCCACAAAGATGCAGTATACAAAATATAAAGAGATTATGACTAGTATTTCTGAAGAAGATTTTTAAATACATTTCCTCATATTGCACAGTTAAAATTCTGGTTCTCAGAGGGAGCCCAAATATGAACCCAGGGACTTGTTTCGAACAAATCTGAATCTGATCCCTCTAAGGATGTTGTATACCAAGTATCAAAAGATTCTGATTCGTAGTTCTGGTGAAGATGATATTCGAATTTAAAAAAAAAGTATGGGGTGCTAACAGAATGAATTATGCCCCCTGTGGTGACCGTTGTGGGAGTGTCAACATTATTTATTTGAACAAACTTGAATTGACATGTGATAAAGAAAATGCATATCGAATTTTGTTCAATACGACCCGACCCGACCCGACAAGTTTTACAAGTTCGTATTCCTTCGGAATCCACTGCTTCTTTCTATCCTGGTATATTCTTTAGTTTATTATCTCCATTCCTTGGCCTGTCCTGACATGACTTCCGTGGTCTCCCTATAAAGTATTCGGACTTTCCTAGATGCGTCTGTGTGCTAGTGCACAATGTGTACTATCACATGTAGCACATAAGCAACGCCTGGGGGATGCCCTCTAAAGGGTAAGCATAGGCTAACCTTGACTTCATACGTATACTGCGGTCATGATATAGGCAAATTTTCTGAAGTCACCTTCAACGCTAATAAATAATGAATTTATTTTGCCTGTAAGCACTCCTCAATGAATTGAAACAAACAATTCCTTGTGAATGAATTCTGATCTATGGATTATATCTTGCACCCTACCACTTGATGTAAAATGTGTTGTTTGGTTGTTTTAAGATTTTTGTTTTGCTGACGGGGTGTGTGTGTGTGTGGGGGGGGGGGGGGGGGGGGTCGGGGTCATCAATTTTATTTTTATTTGGTGTTCTACTTTGTAGAAGACGTTGTTTCTTGGGGTTCGATGTCACGTTGAGCATCTATGGATATATCGCGACACCAACACAAAGATTAGTTTAGTAAGTTGTTCATACCGATGGTGCCAACTTTAAAGACTCGCGCCCCACGTTTGGTTACCGCCTCCTATTACACCAGTAAAGCAAAACGTCTTGCTGTACATTAACAAGTACACCCCCAATTTTATGGGAGGTCGCATAGCAGGGACAGCAGGGACGACATTACTCTAACTCCAGACACATTTCTTCAGCAGATCAAAGTCTAAAACGAAGAATTAATACAGCAGTCGAGTTCTGTACATGGTATTAAAAAAGAAGAAACTGACATGTATGTCAAAACCCAAATCGATGCTCTTAACCTTTTCCTTGTGCATGTGTAATCTCTTTGGGGCCGTGACAGCCGTTCCTTATATCCCGTTCCTTATTCGACATTCGTTATCAACCGATAAAATCGGTTGATAACGAATGTCGAATAAGGAACTGGAAATAAGTAACGGTTGTCGCGTCCGAAATCTCTTGAATTGTTTAATTATATCCTATCTGGTATCTATGTTATTATTAGATTTCCTTTTTCTTTCATCACACGTCTGATCATATAACCAATGATATTCAGATCACTTTGACATTTGACATGTCTACCATAATCAGTGATGCTTTCCGAAAATAAGAAGTAGGGGGGACGGGGGCTCAACATTTCAGCAATGATTGACGATTGGCGTTGTTGAGTGAAAGACTTGGAAACATTTTTCGCAGTTAATCTCATTACTCTGATAGTCAGATAGTCAGATAATCGGGACGATTCATCCTCCCTCTGTTTCTTGAAAAGAGCGTGGAAATGTCGCTCGGGTGAGACATGATCGAGTTACAATCCCCAAAACGCGCGTGCGTTATCATTAACTCCAAAGGCCCCAGGAGCTGTATTTGTAGGGATATATTATAATTTGGAAAGCGAGTTACTTGCAGATACCTAAAATGAGTTTAGAGCAGCTAGCAAGACGAAGGAGTGTTCGTTGTGTTGAACACTCTTTCTTCTTGCTAGTTGCATGTGCACAGTGTGCTGGATATTCGTCAAGATTAAACAAGTCCGTCTTATTCCGGGTCTTGAAATTGTGGGTGAACGGCGTTCCCCATCAGGAGAAAATAGGGGAACGAATCACTGTGTATAAGTCATTTGATTTTAAAACAAAGGTTCAAAGCTTATGTCATGTGAATAAAACACACGACATTACACTATTGTCCAATTGACCTCCAGATAATACCGAATTCCAGTAAATTTAGACTGTTTGCGGTTGTTCGTGTGTATGGTTGTACCATAGTCCTTCTTACACCCACCAGCGCCGCTATACCAAATTTGGAATGTGTAGTCGATTCAGTCCGGGATGGTGTGACGGGGGGGGGGGGGGGGGGGGGGGGGGGGTCTACGTGTCAGGGCTAAAGCCAAACGTGAATGCCACGGAGTTTATACTTTAATTACCTCCCTTAATTTGTTTCTACCCTGTTATCACCCTTGATTTGTTATGGATTAATTTTGCGACCTTGGACAGGAAATCACCTAGCACACAGGAATGCAGCAGGGTGTGCCAAAACTTCATTGCCACACTTTTTATACTTTGATTACCTCCCTTAATTTGTTTCAACAATTCTCTTCGTCTCATTCGATTTGTCATGGATAACTTTTGCGTCCTTGGACTGGGAATTATTCAGTTGGTATACAGAAATGTAGCAGGGCGTTCAGGCTGGAGATGCCAATGATGTGAAACAGCACCTTATTAACTTGATAAGAGAAAAATACAAACACACACACATTTTGTACTCTTCCATCTCCATCAACCATTTTCAGAACTAATCTAAAATTAACCACTTTCAAACTGGATAATTAATACAGTCAAAGATCAGAGGTCCCCGATTGCCTTAGGGGAACAGCTTTTTTAAAATTCCGGTCAGAAAAGGTAGGGTGATTTTGAGCTCTAAAGATAGTAGTTAGTATGTACCCCAAGAACCCCCTTTTTCCCGTTTCACAGTTCGGGTCAGGGTAATTAGCCACCCGTTCGATAGTGTTCTGATCTTTGTTAACATAAGCACCCAACCGACAAGTGTTTATATAATGGCCGGTCTATTTTATATGTCTGTCATCACCAAAAGAAAACACGTCGATTGCAATATCTGCCGAAAAACCCGTATCGTGCTGTGTGAAAATCCCTCTCAGAGTTACTGGAACTTCGATTGAAGGGTTTCGGGAATGGTGGGTCGAGATGGGAAGGGGGGGGGGGGAGGGGTGTCTTTCCCCATTATATTAGAAAAATACGATTGCAAATATCTCCATAACAAAAATAAATTACTAGTCACCACAATGATGCAAAATTACCAACTTCTGGTAATTTAATACTTCTGTTAATTGGATATTTTTGCTAGCAAAGTGGCTATTCAATTAACAGGATTCCACTGCATTGTGGTGCAGAAGCTTATTCGGATCAGACAATTCTGTTTGGAGTATATCTGCATTGTCGCAAGTTATTTATGACAGTCTTAGTATTATAATAATAACACTTTGGCCAGCCGGCGATTTGTCGCGGTTATTATATTAGAAGGCATTGATTACCCCTGTGCTTCCAAATAAAAAACCCACTCCTCTCCCGTCACTTCTCTCCGCCCACTGCAACGCCCAGAAACGAACTGTTAAATAATATACCGTTCTTCGTCTCCCCAATTTCTTGCACATTCCAAGAGAAAGTGCACTGTTCCAGGGTTTCCATTACTCCTAAATTATCATTTGACAATGTTTGTCATCGTATTTTCCCAAGTTTCCCTCCAAGCGACCTCGACATCGGCCTGAACAGCAGTGAACCCCAAGGTGCCATCCAGGTACTCCTCAAATACTGGCTTCTCCTTATCACACAGGCTGCTGCCCAAATACCGCTTCGTTCTTCTCTTAAATTTCGATTATAATTCTCGATGAATCTCTCCATGCCAAGATGGGTTTTTTTAACCTTGGGCTCTTCCCCTTCTAGGTTTGAGATCTCTGGTGGAGAGTTCTCAATTAACTCTCTCATTTGCCCAACCCATCCCGTTTTGATATCAGAATCCCAAATATTCTGAAATGGAAGTTTACACTATGAGCTGCCAGGGAGATTAACCAAATGGTTATGGTAATACAGTGTCAGTAGGTCTACCCTGTCCTTATAATCATCCACTCAACCCCTCCTTCCAGTACTGCTGCCCTACTCGACCCAGTTATCCACCACCTACATCGTTCTGCAGAGGTTCCAAACTCTTTACAACTGTTTGGTTTAGAGGAAGTGCAGTGGAATCCTCTTAATTGAATAACACCCCCCCCCCCTCAATATTCAATTAACAGGAGTATACAATTAACAGGAAATGGGTCATTTTCCTATCTTCTGGTTATGAACTGAGAATTTATTCTATTATATCTTGTTTGACAGAGCTCATTGAGCTCTGTCAAACAAGACATAATAGATTAAATACCTTTATTTGATTAATAAATCCAAAAGGGTAAAACAACGTGGGGAATTCAGTGGATGTTGGAGTTATTCCTAGACAGATTAGAAGATTTTTAAATCAGTTAATAAGAGATTACTCCAGCCGATGGTGTAAAGTAATGTTCCAGAGTATTTTCAACTCAAATATCAAGACAGGGTGAATGGTCCAAGTGTTTCACCGAAGTTAAGCAATGTCGAGCCCGGTTGATCATTGGATGGGTGACCGTCTGAGCGATCAATTCGGACTCCCGCGTTGGGTCCTTGGGCAAGGCTGTTAACCCCGATTGTCCACATGGGGCACGATGACGCCGTGTACTAAGGCGTATTGCACGTCGATGGTACGCATGTCTTCAACCAATCTAACCCTGCCTGTGCTGCATTGCGGAGTTACGATGTTGAGGAGCTGGCAGTTGCTCGTCGTTGCTCGGCGGTTCTCTCCGGGTACTCTGGCTTCCTCCACCCGTAAAACTGTCACGGTCATGATTAACCATTGTGCATAAATATATGACCTTAAACACCAATAAATAAAAAAATAAATAATAATGGTCCAAGTGAGGGAGTTAATAGAGAACTACTCATTGGAGATCTCGGACCTTGACGTAGGTGCAAACCAGGGTAAACAATTCGACAGATCGTCAGAGAAAGGGTCGTGGAGGATGGTAAACTTAATTGGCGAGAGGGGGTCAAATCAAGAGGTCTTTGGGTGACCTGTGTGATAAAGAGAAGCCTGGTTTTGAAGAGTACCTTGATTGCACCTTTGGGGGGTCACTGTTCTTCAAGGTGAGGTCGTAGTCCCTGGAGCTGAGGGGGAAAATTGGGAAAAACAGTGTAAAGGAGAGCCAGATGTGTAATTTAGGCATGATGGAGACCCTGGAA
Organism: Pictodentalium vernedei; assembly: GCA_031216915.1. Lineage (NCBI taxonomy): Eukaryota > Metazoa > Mollusca > Scaphopoda > Dentaliida > Dentaliidae > Pictodentalium > Pictodentalium vernedei. The sequence continues at coordinate 306,334,412 of CM062291.1, read as the reverse complement.
CACTTTCTTCTAGAATGTCCAGAATACCAGTCTAAAAGAATAAGATTCACTGGGAGTATAATGGGGAAGTGGGATGGGAGAATGAAGTACATGTGGTTAATAGGCTAATCAGAGAGATTGGAAAGAATGGGGCAAGGGATGTTATCAAGCAGTTCGTCTCCGAGTGTTGGGAGGAGAGAAGATGCGTGGGAACAGGGAGGCAGTTGGGAGTACAGCGATAACCAAGGCCTTCTCACCCGAGAACCGCAACAAATCAGCGGCCGGCCAAAGTGTTATTATTATTATTACTCTATAAGCTATATGCAATTAGCAGGTCAAATTTGTACTGAAGGTATATGGTAAATGGTTTTGTATTTGCAAGCTTTTTTCAATTAACAGAGTTATTGAATTGTGGGCTTCACTTCACTAAAACAGTAATCATGAAAAACAGGAAATATAAAAAAAGTGTTTATTATTATAACTGTATATTGGACGTCAACAAAGCATTAAAAAATTAAACCAAAAACTTACTTGACACTTTGTGAGAATAACAAAGATGAATTATGAAATTATACAATGAATACTGAAAATTAACCCCCTTCACTCTGATGTCAAAATACCAAAATTTCAGGAAGCTGTTTTTTCCCATAATGCATCTAGAAATTTAACCAATTCAATCTCGTTTGACAGAGCTCAATGAGCTCTGTCAAACGAGATTGAATTGGTTAAATTTCTAGTTGCATTATGGGAATTTTTTTTTTTGCCTGAAATTTAGATATTTTGACATCAGTGTGCAGGGGGGTTAAAATAAATAAATTACGTAAAGTTTCTACACTATTCTCAGTCAAAATGATTTGAGCCAAACGGACCCCTGCTACCCCTTTATCCAACAAAACCTAAAAAAACAGCTTTAAGCAGGGCATTACATGAGAAGTATGCAACAGCTCACATTTGATTTGTTCTCGCCTAACTTTCTCACCTCATTCATTTTATGGTGAGTTCCTCATTATGTGCCTTCAGAAAATTTACTGGTACTGAACTCATGTCATACGGTGATTACAGAATAAAACCAAACATGGAAACAAAGTTGAGCAATTTCTGGTTGATATAACAGTGCCATTCAGTGAACGCTGACTCATGATCGACAAATGGGAGATAATTCTTAACAGGAAGAGGTCAAAGAACTTGTTCCAGTGAGGGCCATGAGCTCTGTTTTTCCCGCAATAAATAAAATTTTCAGTTATTCAAGAACATTTTCTGCAAGTACCATTTATTTATTTATTTATTTATTTATTTATTTATTTATTTATTTATTTATTTATTTGTGCTTAAGGTCACTTTCAGCATCTGTGACAATATAAGGACTGCAACACAAGCATAAAGTAAACAACAATGCAGCCCAATTTGGAGGACTTCCACTTCAGGCACTGATAACTGGGTCCTATTTTACTAGTAAAGAAGAACTTCTTTACCGAAATAAACAAACAATACTCTACATCCCAGGGTTCCCATGGGAGGTTAACTGTGTACATATTTAACCCTTTACCTAACATATCGTTCACATCAGCCTGCATAATTTAGAACCCTAACAAATCAGCCACATCCACCTGCATAATTTAGAACCCTAACAGTCAGCCGCATCCACCTGCATAATTTGGAAGCTAAGTAGTTTTAAAAAAAAAATTTCTGCAAAATTTCAACAAAACCATATCAGGTGATGCCTCAATGGAATGAGCTTATTGTTTTGTTGAAATTTTCTGAAAATTTTTTTTTTCAAATATCAAATTTTGATATTGTGTTTCTTGAGTAAAGGATTAAATTGACTGTGTGTGTGTTAACAGAATTGTTGATGAATTATATGATAAATTTAAGATGGCCACTTGCGGCCATGTTTATCGATGAAATTCAAAGAAATTTGATAGCACCCATCTAGGCATTGCACCAAAGCTGCATGTAAAATTTGGAAAAGATCAGGTGAGCGATGCAGCCTGTAGTGTACGCTAAAGGAATTGTTGACAATTTATTTGTCAAATCCAAGATTACTGCCAGGGCCATGTTTTTCAACGAAATTCAGAAAAATTTTATAGCTCCCATCCAGACATTACTCCAAAGCCAAGTATGAAATTTGAAACTGATCATGTGAGATATACAGCCTTTAGGTGTGTGCTAAAGGAATTGTGGACGGAGAGAGGTATGGATGGATGGACATTCTTACATGTTCTTACTTGTGGGGTTTTTCCCATGTTAAACCCTAACACCACACGGTCAAACTCGATCAAGTTATTTGTGTGCAAAGCACACAATGGTGTATCCCCGCATTTCCTTAGCAACACCTTAGCATAGTCTTAACGTTTCGAATTCATACCCACCCAAGGAGCCTTTCAATGAAAACTGATTTTCTAATGATAAAAGTGGTTCCACTGAAACCACCGGGGGCAAAATAAAAATTCCGAAACCTTCATGCACATCTAGAGATGTTACCTGAACACATTAGCATAGTTTAAACATTTTGAATTAAATACCCTAGAAGCCTTTCGATGAAATCTGATTTTCTAACGATAAAAGTGGTTCCACTGGAACCACCGGGGGCAAAATCAAAATTCTGAAACCTTCATGCACATCTAGAGATGTTACCTGAACACATTAGCATAGTTTAAACGTTTTGAATTGAATACCCTAAGAGCCTTTCGATGAAAACTGATTTTCTAACGATAAAAGTGGTTCCACTGGAACCACCAGTGGCCGAATCAAAATTCCGAAACCTTCATGCACGTCTAGAGTTGCTACCTGAACACATTAGCATAGTTTAAGCATTTCGAATTAAATACCCTAGGAGCCTTTCAATGAAAACTGATTTTCTAACGATAAAAGTGGTTCCACTGGAACCACCGGGGGCAAAATCAAAATTCTGAAACCTTCATGCACATCTAGAGATGTTACCTGAACACATTAGCATAGTTTAAACATTTCAAATTGAGTACCCTAGGAGCCTTTCAGGAAGTTACGTACGGACGGATGGACAGACGGACGTACGGATGGAGATCACGACAATATCTCCTGTTAGGAAGATGGTTAAAGGAGTATAAATTGTAAACCCCACAATGTACCTCCGCTAAGCCTGGATGGACAGATGGATGGACATTCCTACACGTTCTTACTTGTGGGATTTTTCCCATGTTAAACCCTAACCCCACAAGGTCAAAAAATTAACCCCACAGTGCAAAAATAACCCCGCAAGTGGCCACTGTACTAACCCAACCCCACAACTATCACTGACCCTAAATTGTAAACCCCACAATGTACCTCTGCTAAGCCTGGATGGACAGATGGATGGATGGACTGATGGAAGATGGATGGACAGATGGACGACAGATCATAATCCATCCCAAGTGCTCATACTTGACATGAAGTTGAGCCAAAAATTTGGGTCTTATAAATATGTTATGACCTCCTCACTGGAATGAGCTCATTGAGATCATTCCAATGAGAGATCATAAACTATATATGTTATGACCTCCTCACTGGAATGAGCTCATTGGGCTCATTCCAATGAGAGGTCACAAACTATGTTTTGAGACAAAAAATGAAAAAGTAATTAAATTTCAATTGCTATTTTTGTGAATAGTGCTGGGCAGCTGGCCACTTTGAACCATTCTGTTAGGAAGATGGTTAAAGGAGTATAGAATCGCTTGTTGCATCCTTCAGTTCCTTATGAACTATAAGCAAGTATATATAACATATATCATTGATTGTTGAGTTTCATTCACCCTTTATACATACAAACAACATTAAAATTAATTCTTTCATCATTGATGGAGTTGCAGAATATTCACTCATGGCTTCAAAGCATTAGACACTTTGGTTATAAAAGTGTGAATGTATTCCATAAACACCATAGCACTGAGACACATCCCATTAAATTGATGGCTGGCAATCATAAAACTTAATAAAAACAAAAGATATATGACCGCCGATGCCTCAAAACTTGAGGAACGGTCCTTCAATTCTGATGGATTTCAACAGCATTGTTCAATGACAGAAATTTCAACACAGCCATTCAAAAAATCAATTTCTGAAGATCCAACTCATTAACCTTTTAACTAATGAATCAGCCACATCCTCTAGGGTAATTTACAAACTGAGCAGTTGAAAAGAAAGTTTCAACAAAGTCAAGCTCATTCCAATGAGATATGGATTCATGAGAATTTTTTTTCATAAAACAAAAGAATAAATTTTGACATTGTGTGTTGATTAAAGATACAACCCCCTTTACCATGACATCTATGGATGTAGAGCATATGACATTTCTGTCTGCTTATCAATTAATTATGAATAGCTGAATCTTATATTTATTTTAACTGGTAGACTGCTGAATTATTTTTGATCACCAAAATTTGTACACATATCTCTGCCTTGTTACAATTTATGGGAGAGTGCCAATAGGCACTCTCCCATAAATTGTGACAAGGCAAATCCTAACAGACTAAATAATTTCATTTCAAAGGTGATATGAACAACATCCACAGAATCTGAAGCCTTTAAGTTGTGGTACCAACACTTCAGAGTGAAGCCCATATATAGGCTTCCAGCACTCCATCAGTTAATGGTATGCAGCCATCATATTTTGAGAATTAATAAAAGCAAATTATGAGTTCTTCATACAGAATCCATCAACATTTTCAAGAGAAACACTGAATGTACAGTACGGTCACCGTGGACTGGTCACATTCCACGGGTGGGCAATATTTCGAAGGATACAAAAATATTAGATTCCAAACAATAATTATAGGAATAATCATCAAAAATTTAATAAATGAAGCACCGGATACAAATGGTACAATTTCCTGATGATGTTTTTTATTACAGTGGAGTCCACTTAATTGGATATCTCTTAACTGGTAGAGTGCTAGAAGTCCATATTTGGACTTTATTCTGAACTGCAGGTACCTAAAGTCGAAAGCTTCATATTCTGTCGATTTCTTTCATATTATCTTGTAAGTAAAGTTACTTCATCTCAATTGATTTGCATTGTTACAATCTATGGGAGAGTGCCTATAGACACTCTCCCATGGATTGTAATAAGACAAAAATGTGTGAACAAATCTTGAGGCTGAGAAAAAATTTAGCACTCTACCAGTTAACTGAATAACCCTGTTAACTGAATTTAATTTCCCAATGAAAAACCATTTACCATACCTCTGGTACAAATTCCACCTGTTAACTGAATATAGGTTATAGAGTAAACTCCTGTTAATTGAATAAAAAATCTTGTAACCTGTCAAGAAATTACCCAGACTCTCCTCAGTTTTCCTTTGTTTATAGACCTGTTTGGCCTCAGTAGATTCAATACAGGCATTTAATCTATTATATTTTATTTGACAAAATTTTTCCCACAGTGTAACAAGGAATTCAACCTATTCAATTTCGTTTGGCAGATTTCAGTAATTTACATGTATGAACTCTGTCAAACAAGATGGAATTGGTTAAATTTCCAGTTGCATTTTGAGAAAACATTTCAGGTTAAAATTTTGATACAGTGGAACCATGTTACCTGTTAACCCTTTACCTAATGAATTGCCCACATCCCCCCGTGTAATATGCAAATTAAGCAACTGAAAAAATTTAATTTTTCAAAATATTTCAACAAAACCATATCATGTGACCCCTCATTGGAATGAGCTCAGTGAGTTCGTTCTAATCAGGGGTCACATGATATGGTTTTGTGGAAATTTTTTGAAAAATTAAAAAAATGATATTTAAAACAAGAAGAATGTTACTAAGGTAACACATGCCCCCCTCCCCGCCCCCCCTTGTGACCTTCACCTTGCAGATGCTGCGGAAACTATTATACCCGACACACCTTCTGACTGTCCATAACGTTTGTAAAAAGTTTAACAATCGTACTATGATTCGTTTCTGAGTTATGGCTGAGACACGGATATTGACCGAGTTTTAGTGTGACCTTGAAATGTGACTTTGACCTTGAAGGTACGAACCTGGCTATGGTGTGTGACACATCCTCCCATGGTCCTTTATAATTGTGTGAAGTTTGTGTAACCGTGTTCAGTGTGACCTTGAAGTGTGACCTTGACCTTACGGACCTGGCTATGGTGCGTGACACATCCACCCATTGTCCTTTATAATTGAGTGATGTTAGATGATTGTAGCCCTAATAGTTTTGGAGTTATGCTTGAGACACGATTTGTGACCCTGAACATATGAAGGTCAATTGTGACCTCCACCTTGCAGATGTGGCGGAAACTATTATATGCGACACACCTTCTGACTGTCCTTAACATTTGTAAAAAGTTTAACAATTGTACTATGACTCATTTCTGAGTTATGGCTGAGACACGAATATTGACCAATTTTTAGTGTGACCTTGACCTTGAAGGTAGGAACCCGGCTATGGTGTGTGACACATCCTCCCATGGTCCTTTATAATTGTGTGAAGTTTGATGACTGTGGCCCTAACTGTTTCCTAGCTATTAGCTCAGACCCACACACACGGACACACAGACGGACATATGCACAATTCAATCAATATATGCCACCTGACCTAAGTCAGGGGGGGGGGGGGGGGGCATAATAATAAATTTTGATATCGTCTGTGTTGGGTAAAGGGTTAATGGAATAGCAACCATGCCAATAAAAATTATTCAATTAACAGGAATTTTGTCACTTTCGAGATAAAATGATGGATCTCTGCCAAACAATATATAATACATTAAATACCTGCATTGGATGTACCAAGTCCTAATATGTCTATAACCTAGAAGAATTCAGTGATTATCATTTCCAGTTCTAAACATATTACCAGATTTTTTATTCAATTAAGAGATGTTTGCCCTATAACCTATATATAATTTACATTAAAGAGGTTAAATTTGTACTGAAGCTGTGAGGAAATGGTTTTGTGAGTGGAAGTTATATTCCATTAACCCTTTATTGAATGCACAAGACATCAAAATTTGTCATTATTTTTTCAAATTTTTTAAAACATTTCAACAGAACCATATCACGTGACCCCATATTGTAAGAACAAGGTTGTTGCAATGAGGGGTAACATGATATGGATTTGTTGAAATTTTTTTTAAAAAAGTTGCTTTTTTTCAACTGCTCAATTTGTAATTTGATTTATTACGTAAAGGGTAAATGGGGATATCCAATTAACCCCCTAGACAGAGACTTATAAAAGTCTTCAAGTCACAAATTTTTCTCATCAATCAACTAAGAATTTAACAAATTCAATTTTGTTTGACAGAGCTCTATGAGCTGTCCCAAGTGTATTCTTCCTTGAGCTCTATGAGCTCTGTCAAACAAGACTGAATTGGTTAAATTCTTAGTTGCATGATGGGAAAAATTCTCTGCCAAGCCAGACTGAATTCTTAAATTCATAGTTGCATTATGGTAAAAATTGGGGACTTGAATATTTGATTTTTTTCAACATCAGTGGGCAGAGGGTTAAGTATATTTATTTATTTATTTATTGGTGTTTAAGGTCACATATTTCTGCACAATGGCCAATCGTGGCCACAACATGGAGATAAAAGTCATGTCCAGCCAACTTTTACACCTATGTTGCCCATTTTAGAGGACTTCCACTCCAGAGTTTGGTGACTGGGTTCTACTTTACCAGTAAAACAGAGTTTGTTTACCACAGTAAACAAGCACAGCTTCACTTCTCAGGGTTCCTATGGTTAGAGAGTAAAGTTGGCTCCAGTGTGTTTAGACATCACTCTGAAGAGGGTTATTTATTTATTGGTGTTTACGGCCACATATTTCTGCACAATGACTTATCATGACCGCAACATGGACATAAAGTCAAGTTTAGTCCATCCTTCATACCCATGTTGCCCATTTTAGAGGACTTCAACCCAAGCATTGGTGACTGGGTCCTATTTTACCAGTAAAACAGAGCTTGTTTACCACAGTAAACAAGCACCTCTTCACTTCCAGGGGTTCCCAAGGGGCAAGGGTTAAGTGGGCTCCAGTGTGTTTAGACATCAGTGTATAGAGGGTTAATAAGAGAAATGCACTGACAAGTTGCCAGATCACCAGTACAAATAGTTATTATTTGTCCACTTAACTTAGTGTGTAGAAGCTTATAATAAATATACAAGATATATATAATGCACCTTATCTCATATGAGCTAAAGGCACTTAACGTGATTATTAATGTTTCTATAGGTAGTCATCACAAATCATTTTAATTCCATCTCACCTCCCTGGGGTAGCAGATTGCATGTTACAATATTACCATACTTCTGTTTAACTCTTTACCTAACAAGACAAACAGTAGAGACCGGCAATATTTCTTCTACACCCTTAGGACCCCATACAGCCACAAACTGCTCCTTTTATATTGCTCTGAAAAGTTGTCCCAAGTGTATTCTTCCTTGAGAACTCATCTGGTAGGATGCATTTATCATGACATTGTTTTTACATCATTGTTGGCTGCCTCTATAGGCAGCCAACAATAATGTAGAAACACTGTTAAGTCATTTGCCGCTGTGTACATGTATATACAGCAGTTCTTTACATAAAATTATGGTTAACCCTATACCTAACATAATAGGGGTGGCGGCATGGTGGCTCAGTGATAAGAGCTTTGAACTTCAAACCGAAAGGCCCACGGTTTGATCCTGTCCTGCAGTAGCTGTATTGTCTCCTTGGAAATTCACTTAGTCCTGACTGCACACAAGGGAGGGGAATATTGGGGCTGTGTACTAAGGCATACTGCATGTCAATGGTGCACTTGCCTTCAACCAATGCTAACCCTGCCTGTGCAGAATTAGTATATTGGGGAAGCTGACAGTTGCTCACTGCTGCTCAGTGGTTATCTCTGGCTTCCCCCACCTTAAAACTGTTCGACACGAGGTGACCCTGGCTATCAAAAGTGTTTCTAAACCCCAATATAATAAACAAACCTAATATAATGATCAAATCTGGTGAATTCTGGCAGCCAAAGAAACTCCAGCACAACACCAGCTATTTATTTATTTATTTGAGTTTAATGTTCTATGGCTACATCAGAATGCAACATTGGTATGAAATCACGTTTAACAAATGGTTTATACCTAAGCTGCCCACTTCAGAGGACTTCCACCCAGGGGTTGGTTACCAAATTCTATTCTACACTAAAGCAGAACTTGTTTGCCACAGGAAACAAGTACTGCCCGACTTCACAGGTTCCATCCAGGGGATATACTAGTCAAAGAATTCCAAATTCGGATCTATTTATTGGTGTTTAAGGTCACCTTCAGCATATTTGGCTACATCATGACCAGAAAATAGGTATGAAGTCAAGTTTAGCCAATCAATTATATCTATACCACCCACTCTAGATGAATTCCATCCACCTTGGCTTTGGTTCAGGGTCCAATTTTATCAGAAAAGCAGAAATTGCTTACCACAGTAAACAAGCACTACTCCACCTCCTAGGGTTCCCAAAGGGGACTGAATTGGGATTTCACTACTTGCATGTTGCAGGCAGTTATTCTTGCCCAGGACAGGAAATATCCTTACATTAAAATAAGTAAAATTTGAGCATATTTAACAAAAGTTTCCCCTGTGAATTGTATCGACTTTTTGGCCAATGATTCCTTGAGTTAAACTTTCCTGAATTTTTCTTAAAATCTATTCTATTCAAGGCTGCTTCACAGCAACAATGACTACAGGTTATGAGAAATATATTAAAACAACATATCTAATGACTTCCATATTCCCTGCCGACTTTCCTGACTATCATGTGCATAAACTGAGCATTTGAGAACTGATACTGTAATTTTGTATAACTTACTGGTTTGAAGGATTAAAGCAATTTCACATGTAAAATTGCACCATTGATGTTATTCCTGATAACAAATTATCCCTTGGTGCCAAATGTGACTTGATACCTCAGAAAATGTAGCAGTGAAGCAAGTTAACAAGGGGCATAACTGCACAAAATCTGCCAAAGTAATGCACATCTGCACTAAATACTCATATTTCACACCAAGCTTCATAAAAATCCTAGAAATTTATCTATTACCATGGGAGGTAACTGTGCAAAATTTGTCGATTCAAAAATGCCTGTCCACATGCACATCTATGCTTCATACTGACACTTCACACTAAGTTTCATAAAAATCCCCACAAAAAAAAGTTGGAGGAGTAAATTGGAAAAAGTTTTGTGATGGATGGATGGGCTGACAGATGGATGAACACCATTTCAATATCCCCCCTCCTGACTTTGTCAGCAGATAATTACTCAGTGGATTAGGATTTAACTGGTAGAGTGCTAAAAATTATTTCTGACCATCAAATCTTGTACACATGTCTTTGCCTTGTTACAATTTATGGGCAAGTGCCTATGGGCACTCTCCCATAAATTGTAACAAGGCAAACCCTTACAGATTAAATAATATCACTTCAAAGATAATACAAAGCACATCCACTGAATATGAGCCTTCAAGTTGTGGTACCTGCACTTCAGAATAAAGTCCAAATATGGGCTTCCAGCACTCTATCAGTTAAAGGGTTAATAACAGGCATATTGGGTTAAAAATATTAAACCAATACCCAGTTAACTGATTGAGTGCTGGCAGTTCATCTTTGTGCTTTCTAATAAAGTACTGCAACTTTGGGGCTTCACATATATTCTGTGGATGTGCTTTTTAATATTTTTTAAGTGAAATTATTTAGTCTTAGAGATTTGCCTATAGGCACTTTCCCATAAATTGTAACAAGGCAAAGACATTGAACAAATTTTGACAACTTAAAAAAATTCACCAGTTAGGCCTCACAAAGTAGATATTCTGTTTCTCAGGCCATTTTTTGTAAAATTATGGGAGGCAGTGATGAATGGGAGCAAAATGGAGACAAGTGGAAAATCGCTCACCTCAAATAAAGTTTGCGAGAGTGAAAAATGTCAGGAGAGTGATTTTGATTGAGAGTGCTGATTTCAATGTTTAACTTCATTTTTTTAATACTGTTGAATTGTACATTCAAAGTGTATTTTTTTCTAAATTAAATTAAGTTAATGTTATTGTTTGCCTGTGGTTCAGAATAAAATTGCAAGCTTGAAATCTAGTGTTTGTTTATTAAATTTATTACCAGAATTCCTGAAATGAACTTTTAACTTGTAAGATCTAAGATCTAGATAATCTGAAGTGAACTATACATTATGGCATGCACAAAAATTTATTTCGCAGTTTCCATTGACAAGTGTTCTTCAAAACAAATGTATGAATACAACTGAACATGGATGGAAATATTGACAGGGAAAATATATGTAACCCACTAAGACTGGATCTGAATTTTAAATGGCATATTATTAAAATCGTAGAAAATGGATGCGCATATTCCAAATCGGGCACATTAATTCATGTCACTTGTGAATTGGAATGACAGGTGTCACGTGTATAAATAAATATAAGGAACAGGGCAACATACTGCATGTCTTTGATAGAAAAAAAATGCCGCTCAGGATCACCGATCCAATGTCGAGTTGTGACAACAGTTCCTCGCACCAAGGCCAACACACCTATGAAGTTTCATGACTCTAGGTTGAACCACTATCAAGTTCTCATCCGGAAACCAATTGTTGCGATATACTATGTTCAAGGTCACTGTGACCTTGACCTTTGACCTGGTGAGTCCAACATCAATAGGGTTCTTCCTCGCACCAAGGCCAACACACCTGTAAAGTTTCATGACTCTAGGTTGAACCACTATCAAGTTATCATCCGGAAACCAATTGTTGCGATATACTATGTTCAAGGTCACTGTGACCTTGACCTTTGACCTGGTGAGTCCAAGATCAATAGGGTTCTTCCTCGCACCAAGGCCAACACACCTATGAAGTTTCATGACTCTAGGTTGAACCACTATCAAGTTATCATCCGGAAACCAATTGTTGCGATATACTATGTTAAAGGTCACTGTGACCTTGACCTTTGATCTGGTGAGTCCAAGATCAAAAGAGTTCTTCCTCGCACCAAGGCCAACCCACCTATGAAGTTTCATGAATGTAGGTTGAACTACTATCAAGTTATCATCCGGAAAGGAATTGTTGCGATTTACTATGTTCAAGGTCATGTTGACCTTGACCTTTGACGTAGCGAGTCCAAAATCAATAGGGTTCTTCCCCTCACCAAGGCCAATCTACCTATGAAGTTTCATGAATGTGAGTTGAACCATTATCAAGTTATCATCCGGAAACCAATTGTTTAAGATTTACTATGTTCAATGTCACTGTGACCTTGACCTTCGACGTAGCATGTCCAAAATCAATAGGGTTCTTCCTCCCCCCAAGACCAACCTACGTATGAAGTTTAATGAATGTGAGTTGAACCACTATCAAGTTATCATCCGGAAACCAATTGTTTACGGAATTATTAAAACGTTTCTCAGGACTCAGAATGGCCACCGTTTTTTTCTATCTGACCATGCGTGTTCGTTTTGTGGCAACACTAAGCTGTGGGCGAGTTGTCAATGTACAACCCTCTTACTGTTAGTGTGTCATGTGTGGATGTGTAAGAGAACTACTGTGTGTCATGTTCATAATGACATAAGGAAATTGTTTGGAATTGTACTTTGAACGCTTCAAATTGTGAGTGATTCTTAAAAATTTCCCAACATCAAAACTTAATTGAATGTTTCTGTTCACGCAACTCAAAAGGATGAAAACACACCCAAGAATAGAGGCGAGCAATTATTCGTGCACCTTGGACAATTTTTGCATGAGCGATGGTGCGCGAGAGCGATCGTACGCCTTTCCCATGCCTCACTGGGGAGGGCAGTTTTTTTATTTTATTTTTTATTTTTGTTATTATTTCTTTGCCATCAAAAGTTCATGTTCTTGGTTTGTTTTATGTTTTAGGCCTCATCATCTACAGAATAACATGGGTGGTGGTGTATTCCGGCCCTTGAGTGCAAGAAGGCTTTGCAATGTTAAAGTATTGCAAAGCCTTGATGCACTCAAGGAGAAAATTTATCAATTTTATTAACTTGCATAAAATATCAGACATAAACCATTTAATTTCTATTTTTTTAAGTTTGCATTGGTTATAAAAAGAGAGGATGCGGCAGCAAAAGGACCATGCAGGAGAGCATGTGAAACAGATTTTTAGCTTTTTTAGGCCTAAAATGAAATATGCTTCACCGGTAATAACATAAAAATGGAAATCACAAGTCACAATAACACTCAGTGTGATTCTTAAGAATTATCCTCACCTCTAATGATCAGTCAGCCATTCTCCATAAAATACCAATTTTGGTTCTGAGATCAATATGTATGATAAATGCAATGGAAATAATAACAAAGTGGCAGCTTAACATTTTAAGAAATGATGCTTGTATCCATTTGATCACAGGAGTTAACTATTGATCAACTGATACAAAATCTTTCATACTATTGGACTTCAAAGAAGCAACCCTTCAGTATTACTTGATGTAAAAGAATATGCTGTAATAAACTGAATCCCTCATATTATTTATGAGGAAATTCTTTTGAATGAAAACTGTTCATCCAGACGAAAAAGCAATGTTTAAAATCTTTGTTGTGGTCAAATTTGAGACTTTGAAGAAAAAATATCTTGAGAAAAAACTATCTGAAGAAACATTTTCATTTAATGGGATAAAAATGAAATATTTCCTTTTGGTTGTTTTGTATAAAATCCGATAATGGATGAAATATTTGACTTATGGCTTTGGAAAAACATAATTGAGAATATATAAAATATTTTATTATATGCTAGCCTGTGAATTATCGCAAATTATCTAAAAGATATTTCTCAAATACCAAATGAATGTGAATGAATGGGTCTCTTCAACATCTTCTGGATAGCAATAACACACATCCCTGAAGTTCACTTCCAACCTGGCTTCATTTTACATTGTAAAACTATTGCTTAACCCTTCGCTTAACAAGACTTACAGACAATACTTGCACAAAATGTGGTTCTTGAGAAATAATAAATTTTCATTTTTAGCCTCCAAAATATGGCTTATGACCTCTTATTGGCTCATTCCAATGAGTGATCTAAAGCTAAGCATTGGAGGCAAAAACTGAAGAAAAAATAATAATAAAATATGAATGATGAGTCAGTTTGTTTGTTTGTTTGTTGGTGGTTAACGTCACATATTTATGCACCATGGCTAATTGTGACACAACATGGAGATGAAGTCAAGTTTAGTCAATCGTTGATCAACACGTTGCCCATTTTAGAGGACTTTCACCCCAAGCATTGGTGACTGGGTCCTATTTTACTAGTAAAGCGGAACTGGTTTACCACAGAAAACAAGTGCTGCTTACTTCCCGGGGTTCCCACGGGGAGATGAGTCAGTGAATGGTGCTAACTGGATATGGTCATTACTTTAATTGGTAGAGTACTACATTTTTCTTGACCAGAGATTTCATTTTACCATTTTTTGCTCTGTTACATTTGATTGGATAGTGCCAATAGGCACTATCCAATCAAATGTAACTGTGCAAGGTGTCAACAATAAAATTTGATTCTTGCCAGTTGCCAGGGTCAATATGAAACCACCATCAGTAGAGTGTAGATGTTATAGTCACAGCCTGTGATATTTAGTAGAGCCCAAATATGGGCTTCCTGTACTGTACCAGTTAAGTAAAGTGTTAACCCACAATAACTTGGAAAGTTGTTTTAGAATTTCCTTTTGGCCACAACTTGTGAGTCTAGTGACTGGCAGTAATTTCTGGTCTGGTCAGTAAAGGCAGCAAAGATTTTACTACAAAATACCATCCAGAAAATTTGACATTTGTCTTCTGTTGATATTTCCTCATGACTGTACAGTAGATTACCTATTCTGAAGCCACAGGATCTGTCAAAGGTGGAAGTGAGGATCTTACACTTGACACAACACTAGCAGATGATACTTGAAAAAAATCCAGTATCATTTAACACATAATCACTGCTGGAATGCTATGTTGCATTTCTTAATAAACAATATGTGTTATTTGGTCATGCACAAAAATGTAATTTAAATATGGAAGCAGTTTTTTCTTTTTTCTAGTGTTCAATTAAAACCACTTGATCTTTTCAACATTGCTTTTCTGACAAAAAATCTCAAATTTAACAAGAATATATATGGAATTTATAAGCACTGTCCACTGAATTCAATTTGAGTCCAAATAAAAGATGGCTCAACCCTGAAGGGCCTACTTACAACTTTGATCACATTTTTGTAACAGAAGAGGTGCCCCTGTATGCAGTCTTTGGGTTAACTCACAAGTTACATTCTAAGCCCCTTGACAGTTGTTTTTACAGGCAGCCAAGACTTGCCAAATAACAGCAGCAAAGTCACAGGATGTAGACTGTCAAGTGCAGCAAAAATATGTAAAAATCTCTAGGCCCTTAAGGGTTGAAAGGAAGTTACTAAACTTGATTCATAAATGTTGCATACATAGACATGATTATCATTATGTGGATGCACAAAATATGTCTCAGAGTCGAGCTCCGGGTTCGAAGGGCAGATCTCGAGTCAAAGACAAGACGTGGTCTACCCTTAGAACCCGGAGCTCGACTCGGATACATATTTTGTACATCCACATAATGGTAATAATCATTTTATCTTACAATATATTGGGGATAAGTCAAGAATGTAGACGAATATATAACTTAGATGTGAGTCTTCCATGGAAGACGTGTGTCGCCTGCACTATATTTTAATAGCGTGTCTTTAAATATTTACCTCAAACCTTGTTAATCAAGTTCTTCTATGTAAGTTATATGGAATTCCAAGTCGAAAAAGGGACATAACTCTGAAAAAATGTGTGGATGATAACGGTTGTATGTGGATATCCTTTCCCCCATCCTGGTTCATGTGCATACCAAATATCATTAAAATCCGCCTGACAATGACTGAGATATATACACTCCAAGGCATTTCAGACAGAATTCTAAGTTGAAAAGGGGCATAACTCTGGAAAAAACACCTCAATCAAAAAATAAAATAGGAGGTGCACAATGCCATTATGTGATAAAGAATCACTGAAAGTTTCATCAAAATCCATTCATAGCTTAAAGAGGAGTGGCGGATAAGAGACACTCCAAGGCATTTCAGACAGAATTCTAAGTGGAAAAGGTGCATAACTCTGGAAAAAATACAGCGGATCAAAAAATAAAATAGGAGGTGCACAATGCCATTATGTGATAAAGAATCACTGAAAGTTTCATCAAAATCCATTCATAGCTTAAAGAGGAGTGGAGGATAAGAGACACTCCAAGGCGTTTCAGACAGAATTCTAAGTGGAAAAGGGGCATAACTCTGGAAAAAATACAGCGGATCAAAAAATAAAATAGGAGGTGCACAATGCCATTATGTGATAAAGAAGCACTGAAAGTTTCATCAAAATCCATTCATAGGTTAAAGAGGAGTGGCGGATAAGAGACACTCCAAGGCGTTTCAGACAGAATTCTAAGTGGAAAAGGGGCATAACTCTGGAAAAAATACAGCGGATCAAAAAATAAAATAGGAGGTGCACAATGCCATTATGTGATAAAGAATCACTGAAAGTTTCAATAAAATCCATTCATAGGTTAAAGAGGAGTGGCAGATAAGAGAAAGTGTGACGCGGACGACGCAAGACAACAAAAGTAATCCCTATATGTCACTCCCCACTTCGTGGGGCAGTCGACACAACAAACAATTTATTTGTATGGATGAACTAAAAGAAAAAAATGGAACTCACGCGAAAGGAACGTGCTTGTATCCGACCCCCTGATACAAACATCTGTATCATGGGGTCGGATACATGACAGTTGCGGAGTTAATACAGACAAAATACATGTGAACAATAGCATTTTTTTTCATTCATGGTGGAGACAGCTTACATAAGCTATAGCTTGTTGCTGAATCCATTTTTAGCTTCTGAATGTAAATCTTAGTAATGTTAACCCGTTGTAATTTATTTGTAAGAAGTATCTTTATAGAAATAAAATACTGTTACTACTAAAATACATGTTGATTGTTAGATAAAATCCTGATCGATCTTATAAACAAATATTTTCTGTCATATACATAAAATGTCTGGACAAAATATACCTGTGTATTGAAGGTAGCAACACTCCATACACATGCAAAATGAGGAAGGCAGATTTTTAAAGATGCACTTACCCACCAAGTAGACACATACTTCAATTTGTAAACATGCTGAATCCCTATTTTTGGTAATCTAGCTGATTTAACTCCTTGAATGCTCCTGGCAGATATTCCTACTTAGGACAGGAAATCTCTTGCCAATAAAATAAGTAAAATTTGAGCACATTTAACAAAAGTTCATCCAGAATGAAAGTGTCAATGACACTGTAGCTCAACTTGTTAATACATGTAGATGTATAGTATGTGACACAGCAATGACAAAGATCTTGGTAATGACCTGATAACAAAGGTACATTAAAGTATTGTAACGGTCTGTACATAAATACTGACCATAGCCTGTAACAAATGTATAGGTAAAGAATTGTAAAGGTGGGTGACAGTCAGATGCTAAACTAGAAAAGAAATCTTAGAGTCCCAGATTGGGTCTGACTGAACCCCAAAATATTTGTTCTCATAGCACAGTGATAAAAAGCCACCCCAAAACACACTCATTCCTGTCCCAAGGTGATAACAAAGGTACCCAAAAAGTTTCGTGAAGATCAGTTCATAAATACAAGCTGTATAGAAATTGTGACAAAAAACTGATTGGACCTAATTTCGGTACAAAATGGCCACTGGCAGCCATCTTGAATTTTGGACCGCACCCAGAAACACTTGTTCTCGTCCCAAGGTGATAACAAAGGTACCCAAGAATTTTCGTGGAGATCAGTTGATAAATACAGCCTCTAGGCCAAGCCGTATTGACATGTGCACTTAGTGTGTACAAGTAGCACTGAATAAATCAAAGTTCATCTAATTTGTATAATTTCTGCACGAGAAAAAACCTGTACTACCGTATATGTCCATGTATAAATCGCACTTTTTTACCTGAAATGTTATGTCAAAATCGGGGGTGCATCTTATACATGGGTATGACTTGTTTCAGAGAATTTTCAGGGCACTGACTTCTTCGGACAAACATTGTTCCTTCTGATTTGAATAAATTATTATTATTGGATTTAACAAACTGTCAACAGCCAGTGTCATATCTTGTCAGACATTTTTACAAGTGGAGGAAGCTGGAGTACCTAGAGAGAACCACCAAGCAGTGGTGAGCAACTTCAGACTCACAAACTTACTAACTCGACACAAGTACAGTTTACAGTCCTTGAAGACAAGTGCACCATCGATGTGCAGTACACCTTAATACACAGCACCACCATGTCCCCATGTGGGCAATCAGCATTAAGTGTCTAGCCCAAGGACACAATGCAATTAACTGGATGGGGGCTAAGAGCCACTATCATGGCTCTAGTGAAAAGAGCTGGAAGCCACTGTAATGGCTTTACACTCTTTGCAATGGTTTGTTTTTTGTTCAGCAGTAGAAAAAAAAAATATTTAAATTTGTTTTGATACAATTTATTGGAGAGTGTAATTTGGCACTCTCCAATAAATTGTAGCAAAACATTTATGAATCATATTTTGCTAAAGTAAGGTTCCCTTTGCTGGTAGCATGGAATCTTTGAAATAAAAATACTCATGTTTTCAATGACCTTTGAAAATTAATTTGGCACCCTACCAGTTACTATTGGTCAGAATCAAACTGTCAATCAATCAGTTTCAAATCCAATGCTCTAATCACAGAATCATCACACTCCCTGCCATGTACTTTAGTCAAAGGTTAAATGTATGTTGATGACTAGACTTTTATCTTTTACCATTTTCAGAGTTTTTTTACAGTAAACAATTGTATTCCTGCATAGTAATGTCAAAATATTAAAATTTCAACCAGAAAATTATTCCCATAATGCAACTAGGAATTTGACCAATTCAATCTTGTTTGACAGAGCTCATTCTGTCAAATGGGATTCATTTGGTTAAATTGCAAGTTTGATCATGGCAAAAGTGTTCCATTAGAGAGTTTGGAATTTTGGCATCAGTGTGCAGAGGGTTAAATGTGGCCTCATTCCAGTTTTTTTTTTCACTGCAGCTTCCAAAAAACAAATGGGCCTATGATGATCTGGAGAAAATGAGAGTAAATCGTTAAAACTGCAAAGTCAATATTATTATCAAAATCACACACAATGAGTTCATGTCTGATGATTGAGGTACCATAATTAAGCCAGTCACAAACAATTTTCATTTCATCACAATTTAACCTCTTACTCAACACAATGGTCAAAATCAGTCAGTGTCATTCAAAAAAGCGCTATTCAAATTTAATTTTTTTATCCCCAAAATTTTATTTTTTTATCTTTTATGTCAAAAAAATATAAAATTTTAGTAATTCAAAAATTTTCTTTGCAAATGTTGTCTGCAGGTTGTAAAGGGGTTATTTTATGCATGGATTATTTTAACCCTTTATGTAGTGTATTGTTAAAAATCTAAATTTTATAGTAAATTTCCATTCTTATTATACCTACCACAATTGTTTACTACAGGCTTGCATTACAGTGGAAGTCCCTAACTAAAAAAAAAAATAAACTTTTTTTTTTGATCTTTCCCAAGTGATTTTGGAAAGAGAAGTGGTGCAAAAGCACCAAGAAAAAATAAGCCCAAACTGGGTCAAGTAATACCGGTGCAAACCCAGAAGGGGGGGGGGGGGGATGCTCTTCTTCAAGTACAGATTCACGGCTTCCAGTACCAGTGGCCAGATATGTGACAGATGACTCATTCTTTTGAATAAGCCAACATTGGAGTTATGTGACCAGTGGGGAGGAAGGATTTTTACTTGAATAAGAAGACAGGAGGGCTTCCATGTAAACAAATGTGGTTGGTATAATAAGAAAGGAAATTTACTATAAAATTTAGATTTCTTATCAACCTACCCTACAATTGTTTACTACAGATGAGGGAACCTCATAACCAACCCCCACATAACCCGACTGCACTGGAACCGTGTACAGAAAAAGAGTTCCCAAGGCCTATCAAACCATAGCATCACAAACATTAGTATAAGACAATGAGAGATGAGGCATATGGCACTGTGTGATGCACAGCCAGAATGGACAGTAAAACAGCACAGGGCTGGAACTGACCTTGAAACCTAATGGCTAGGGTAGACAACAGCCTGAGTGGAAGAAAGAGGGCCCAAAGAAAAAAGGTCCTCAGACTGCTCCTGCAACTGACGCAGATAGATGAAGAAAGTAGAAGCATTTTTCCAGTAGGCTGCCTGCATAACATCCAACAACTTGACGGAGTTAGCATAAGCCCAAGAGGTAGACAAGGCACGCACCTCGTGGGCAGAAATGCGATTGGTGATGGTGAATCATCAGTCGCTAGACGAGCATAAGCCACATGAATAGCAAGACAAATCCATTGAGAAATGGATCAAGGAGAGATCTTCTATAATAAGGAATAAGAGACAGAAAGAATCGTTTCCTGTCTTTCCTAATGAACTGCGTCCACTTGAGATAAATGCGAAGTGCATGAACCGGACAGAGCAAAGGGCGATTACCCTCAGCCAGAGGAAGAGCCCTGATACAGACAGGAGGTGGAGTTGTTTCTGGTATTTGATTTTTGGCTGTAAAGGAGCAATCAGTGGTAAAAGTAACACTGTTGGCGGAGCTCCTGCAAAAGGCTGGATCAACCAAGAGGGCGTGAAGCTCGCTAACCCATCTGGCTGAGGCAAAAGCCATCAGAAAATCTGTCTTGTATGTGAGAAAACACATATCCACCTGGGATAAAGGTTCAAATGGTGCCCCCCCCCCCCCCCTCCTCTCCCCAAGCAAAGCAGCACCCAAGAAAGATTCCATCTTGGGGTAAGCTGTAAAATCCTAGGCCTTTTCAAAGAAAAGTGCCGAATAAGCTTGGAGAGGTATGGATTAGTGCTGATACGATGCTTTCCCACATTCGAAAAAGTCTCTGAAAGCATGGACTGTGCCCTTTGATGATAACAGGCTGGAGACCCCGAGAATCAAACAGACATACCAGAAAGTCTGCAATTTGTGTTATCGAAGGATTGGCATAATCAACAGAGTGATCAGCATACCATCGACAGAAGACCTTCCACTTAGCCGCATAGGCTAAACCAGTAGAGTGCCACCTTGAAGAAGAAATGCACTCCACTGCTCGTCTCGAAAAACTACGGAGGAGACAGGACCTGACAAAAGATATGCGTGAAGGCACAATGAAGTCGGGTCGATGTGAAACCTTCTCGGGTGACCTTGGCAAAAAAGGTTGTGACGTAGATGGAGACATGGTGGAACCGCTGCCAACAGAGAGTGGAGCTGATTGATCCACACCCGCTGAGGTGACAGGGAAGCTATCAGAATGATTCGACAACTGCAGTTTCTGATCTTGGCCAGAACCCGAGGCAGAATCAGAAGCGGCGGGAAGGCATAGCTGCTTAGACCATTCCAATCGAGTGACAGCGCGTCCACAGTGAAAGCCAGAGGATCTGAATACAGGGACAGGAAAGTGTCCACCTGATGGTCCCAACGGGTCGCGAGACAAGAGATCGATGTAGGGACGACCCCAGAGATCGCAACACTGACCTGGAAAGCATCCACACAGTGGAAATAACCCTGCCCCGTCGGGACAGGGAGTCGGCTAGGACATTCAGATGACCGGGAATGTGACGAACAACTACTCGGGTGTCGACATCCTGAGCTAGCAGTAGAAGATCCCAAGCCAATTCTTAAATTGGAACCGAGTGCGTGCCTCCCTGGTTCCGAATGTAAGCGACCACTCTCTAATTTTCAGACAACAGAAGGACCTGACAATTCGAAAGGTGGGGGACCCACTGCCGGAAACTCAGAAGAAGAGCAAGAAGCTCCTTCTGGTTGATGTGAAGAGCTGCTTGCTCCTGGTCCCATACATCGTGAAGGGAAAGACCGAGAGGATCCAATTAGCACCCCATCCGAGATCGCTGGCATCTGCCGTCAGAACACGATTGCACATGGACCAAGACCAACAGAACTCCCTGCATAATCCACTGAACATCCATCCGGGGAAGATGGTGATGATGAAGAGAGTCTGGTAACTGAAGCACCAGATCCAGAGGATCGACATTTGGCCTCGAATGACTGAGCAGAAAGTGTTGGAGAGGTCTGACATGCAGCCAACCGAGAGGAATGAGAAGATCTGTCACTGAACTGCAGGCGAGCAGCCATAGAATACTCCGAGCTGTCACGAACGTGGACTGGAGTAGAGTCAGGGTGAAAGCTGAGAGAATTACAGCCCTTGCCCGGGGATCCGTCACCATATTCAGCTGAATACAGAAGTTCATCCCCAGATGACAAAACGACTGAGAAGGGACCAGATCCAACTTCTCCTCATTGACTCTGAACCCTAGCGATGTGAGCAAGCTCAACAATGTACCGACATCTGACTCCAGAGGAGCAGCATTGGAGCGCCTCAAGAGGATATCATCCAGAGACGCTGAAGTAGTCATCCTGGACTGTGTGCGATGGAAGGCTATCAATGCGACATCTGTCAGTTGAAGGAGCCAGGAGCCAGGTTGATGCCAAAAGGCCTTGAACACTGGTAAACGCACCCCAGAAAAGTGAACCTGAGATACTTTTGCGATGTCCGATAAATCGGAACGTGAAAGTAAGCATCTCGCAGGTCGATGCTGGAAGCGAAATCTCCCTGGTGAATGGAGTGGCGAACAGACCTGATAGTCTCCATGCTGAACTTGGGAGCAATGATAGACTGGTTCAGGATACTCAGATCGATAATAGGTCGGAGACGGCCATCCTTCTTCGGCACCAAGAACAGGTGGGAATAAAATCCCACTGAATGAATGTTCTTGACCTCGATCGCCCCCTTTGACAGGAGATTGTTTATCTCCATGATCAAAAGCTCCCAACCCCATTCTGTTGAGAGTGTTGGAAGAGGCACTCTCAACAGAATGGGGTGCCTCCTGAAGGATATTCGCAGCCCGGAGAGAACAACGCCTAACACCCAAGGATCGGATGTGATGGTGGCCCAATGGTCAGTGAACCTTGAAATCCTTCCTCCAACCTGGGATGAATCGAGGTGAGGATCTTCATCTCGAGCCCCGGCGAGGCCCGCATGAGGAGAAACCACCTCCTATAGTAGATGATCCTGAGTCCCTCTGGTCTGCTGACGCTTACCCTTACCACATGAGTAAGAAGTAAAAGTTGAGGCAGGAGGATCAGCCCTTGGCTTCGCAGAGGAAGCAGAAGGGCGATTGTTAGGATTCGAACAGCCCCTGCCTCCAACAGAAGGGTGATCAAGCTGGAGAAGCAGCAGCTGATCTTTGTAATGATGCATGATGCCTCACCACGGAACCATGGAAAAGTCACAGACCTGCCAAAGAAGCAGATCGAAGAGCAGCAAGCTGCCCCTCAGGAAGGGAACGGCTTGTGTCCAACACAGCGTCCCGGCAAACTGATTCTAAGTTAGCCTTGTTACAGGCATGCGTGTGAGTAAGATGCATGAGCACCTCGGAAATCACACACAAAGGAGCCTGTACATCGTCAAACCTATTTGGAGGCAGATAAGCAGCCAAAGCAGAGACGACGTGATCTGAGAGAGAAAGCATGCGCAGCATCTCTCTCGATAAGCCCAACAGGGACTCCAGAGTCGCTATAGGAATAACAGCAGACTGGAGTTTGGAAAGCCGAGGGAGGAGGAGGCCTGGTTTAAGACCGCCAAAGTCTGGCAGACTGACAGATTGGTGGAATCGAAGGAACGATAACGCACTGGAGGCAAAAAGGGGTCAGCCCTGGTGAAGAACGAAGTCTTCGTAACCTTGGAACTCAGCTTAGAGTCCAAAGCTGCAAACGTTTCAACCACCTGTACCGACTGGCATGGTCGAAGGCACCCAGAAATGAGTTGCTCCACAGGCTGGAGGTGTGTGACCGATGATCGGGGCCTGGCTGACACCATCGGCTGGTCTGACGGCTTCAGATCTGGAAGAAAACTCAAACACAAAGACTGTTGGCCCTCAACGTCAGGTATGTCTGACAAATCCTCTGAGTCAGAAGACACACAGCCCATTACGGGCAAACCAGCCGATGCCTCCCATGGTGTAGGCACACCAGGGGATCAGAAAGCGGCCTGATTCCAATCCTGGGAGGTGGCACCGCGGACACCTGGAAACCACCAGTTGCCTTGCTGGAGGCAATGGGAAGGCCCTTGGAAAGAACCTGAGTGAGCAAGGAGAGGGCCTCCCTAAGCTCATGGCCTGTGGTAGCCAATCTGACATGGGAACGAACCGGCAAAGTGGCTTCACTCCAGACCCTCTTAACCAGCGAAGGGTCACGATCCTCCAGAACACCTGAAGTGGGGTAACGAGTGGCAGCCGAAACATCTGCAGGCAGATGCTGGGAGAGGTATAAAAGACCCCGAGGATCTACAGTGAGGGAACTCAGGAGAGTCGCCTGCAGATTCCCTCACTGTAGATCCTCTAGTTGCCTTGCTGGAGGCAATGGGAAGGCCCTTGGAAAGAGTCCATGGTGATCCCACCAGGAACAGTCGAATCCAAAGAGAAGGCTGCTGGGCTCGACAGCTGAGAAACCACAGAAGAGGGTTCAGCCGGCAGCCCCTTCTGACTTCGCCGAGTTGAAGTCAGGGAAGGCTGAGGCTGATCCCATGTCTACACTACCAGACATCTCTGCAGACCCCTGCAGGGATAAGCCGAGGCCGGCTGAAACGGAGACTGACGACACTGCAGACGGAACAGCAGAAGCAACAGATACATTGGAAGATGCTGAAACTGGTGGAAAGGTGGAGAGAGCAACCGAGTTCAGCTCCAAAGGAGGAGCCACTACCCTAGTGACAGCCTCAGACGTCGACTGGAAAGGACTGGAGAGGGACCACAGTCCTGGAACCAGGCATCGCTTCACCAGACAACTCAACAGCTCCCGCAGTATCCATCACAGGAAAAGACTGCACATCCCCTATGGAGGAGGTGTAACTCTCACTAGACGTGGTCGTTTCGGGAGGCCCCAAACGACAACGTTCCCCTTTCCTGCTGGTGTGGGAGGAACAGCCACAAGCACGCACCACACAGTTCACGGAAGCCCAAAAGGTGACGACCAAGACCCACAAAGCCCACAGGGTCGATCTGACGAACACCCATGACAAGTAGAGTAAGAAGCATGGGAGACCTCCACATGCTTGGACAAAAGGCATTGCCCACAAGAGACAGTTCTGGGCATAACAGAGGTGAGAGCTGCAGAGAAAAAGTTAAACTCAACAGATTGAGACAGTAGAAGAACACCCCCAAGAAGGAGAGAAAGGTTGCAGAAAAAAACGGACCTGCGGGAACACAAAAGCACCCAGATGGCCGACGGGACCACATTAAGCAGAAGATCCACCATCAACAGAGAGGAGAAATTCTGTCCATACAGCCCCCCACCCCCACTGACACCTAACTCCAACAATAACACTATCCAAAAGGATAACATAAATAAATTATAAAAAAGTGACATTTCCGAATCGTACAGAACGCGAAAGTTGCACGCGAACACGGAGAATGCAATGAAAATATGGATGAATTTAAGAAACAAGAATATATAAACACAGTCCTTATATTAGAAGATCCTCAGATCAATAATTCATGACACAGGAACAAGAAATCAACGAGCTAGTTGCACTGTTTTCTAATGCACCGAAGAGCACATCTCATCAAGATGGCGGAAGAAAAAAGAATGAGTCATCTGTCACATGTCTGCGCACTGGTACCAGAAGCCATGGTGGATCTGTACTTGGAGAAGAGCGTCCCCTACTGAGTGTGCGCTGGTAGCACTCGTCCCAGTTTTGACTTATTTTTTCTTGGTGCTTTTGCATCACTTTTCTTTCCCAAATCGCTAGGGAAAGATCAAAATAGAGAATCAGAAGCGGCGGGAAGGCGTAGCTGCTTAGACCATTCCAATCGAGTGACAGTGCGTCTACAGTGAAAGCCAGAGGATCTGAATACAGGGACAGGAAAGTGTCCACCTGATGGTCCCAACGGGTCGCGAGACAAGAGATCGATGTAGGGACGACCCCAGAGATTGCAACACTGACCTGGAAAGCATCCACACAGTGGAAACAACCCTGCCCCGTCGGGACAGGGAGTCGGCTAGGACATTCAGATGACCGGGAATGTGACGAACAACTACTCGGGTGTCGACATCCTGAGCTAGGAACTTCCACTGTAATGCAACATTTTTCCGAGTTAGGGACTTCCACTGTAATGCAAGCCTCTAGTAAACAATTGTAGGGTAGGTTGATTAGAAATTGACCCCCTTGCCCCCCCCCCCCCCCCACCCTCCTAGCACAATTTCCTTATTCAAATTTATTTACTCATTTAATGGGATTTAACAACACTTTCGATAGCCAGGATCAGCTCATGTCGGACAAATTTACAGGTGGAGGAAGTGAGAGTACCCGGAGAGAACAACCGAGCAATGACAAGCAACTGCCAGACTCTCCAATGTACTGACACCACACAGGCAGGGTTAGCATTGGTTGAAGACAAGTACATCATTGATGTGTAGTATGCCTTAGTACACAGGGCCACTGTGCCTCCACGTGGGCAATCAGGATTAAGTGCCTTGCCCAAGGACACAATGCTGTTACCCTCGGCAGGGATCGAACAATGGACCCTTCAGTTTGGAGTCCATTTCCATAACCACTGAGTTCCTTATTCAAATCATGTTATTTCTAATATTCCTGCTTCCATGACATGGTTTATGACTCCTTATTGAAGGGATCAAAAGCTACAGTTTAGTTTTAATAGAAGCAAAAAACATTGTTCTGTTCGGTAATGGATGAATTTCATTTCTAATTTAATTTATGCTCTATAGCCGACTTGCACATTTAAAACAATTGCTCTCAAACGGCTGATTAAATAAAACAATTTTAACAGACAGGAACAATCAATCTCCCAGCAAGAGAAATCCATGTGTGAAAATAATGCAACCATTGAAGCTGATAAAGTTGCCTGCATGCCAGTGAAATGAGAAGGCTATTTCTCCCAGTTTCCTGATTCCAAGCTGTATCTACACAGCAGAACTTAACCCCCAACACCGTACACTGATGTTGAAATATGAAAGTTTCAAGCCACAAATTTTTCTCACAGTGCAACTGGAATTCAATTCATCACAATTTAACGTCTTACCCAACACAATGGCCAAAACCGGCCAGCATCATTCAAAAAATCGCTCTTCAAATTTTATTTTATTTTCTAAAAAAAAAACATTTCATTCTTGTTTGACAGAGCTCACTGAGCTCTGTGAAACATGACTGAATTGGTTAAATTCCTAGTTGTTTTATGGAAAAAATTTCCAATTGAAATTTTGGTATTTTGACACAGTGGTCAGAGGCCTAAAGTATTTATTTATATATTTGTGCTTAAGGTCACATATTTGTGCATGATGCCTAATCGTGGCCGCAACATGGATATTGTAATACCCTCTGGGTATTTAGCAAGATGTTATTTCCAAATTTTGATAATGATATAATTGTGGAGTAGTGGAAATTTAATTTCAACTCACCAAAATCAAAATAACACTGGTCAAAATTCACGAAAAATATTAGTTTCCATTCAAGTGTTATTGAAAACTATCTCGGTCTTAAATATGTACATTTTACACAAGTAAGAGTTAATTTGGCTGCACACAGGGAAGAAATGCTTGGATTTCTGTTTTACTAGGCCTAATTTCTCCGATCATTTAATTTCACTTGACCTCAAGCCAGAAAATAAGCAGACTGTCATCTGCAAAATGACGTCCCCAGAGGGTGAATTTAGTGATGCTACCCTGCACAGCAGGGTAGCATCACTAAATTTACCCTCTGTGAACCTCAATCTGAATCAGGGTCTCAAAATCATATAGAAAGAGGTATCCAGAGGATAAATTGTCCCACTGTATGGGATAGCATCATCGAATTCACCCTCTAGGGACCTCATTTTGCAAATGTCAGACTGATTATTTTCAGGCCTGCTTGACCTCGATTTGTTGCCGGTCTTAGATGCAACGAAATTAGGCACCACTTATTTGCGATTACTGAACTGTTATCTGCGGGACCAGTGTCACATTAACTCCACATGATCAGTTCCATATTGTAATTATTATTCATAATTATACCTATAGATGTATTTATCATTTATTGTGTAAAATCAATCACAATTACACAAACATTACCTTGTGTGTGTTCGACTTTCGCACATTTTTTTAACAGACGGATTTCAGTCTTAATCTCATTCTTCATACCTATTGCCTTTTTATTAGTAGTTCCATTTGCAACTAGTTATGGCACATTTATCTACTTGCAACACTTAATAAGGGCAGAAAGTGGAAAAAGATTTTGCTGGATTTATTCATCATTTCTCTGTTGCAATTGTTGTTTTGTTTTCATCACATGCTATTGTCATATTTGGAGAAATGTTATATTGAATTCCAGAATTATTATTTATGAATTCAAATACCATTTCGGATTAAAGTAATTGTCCTAAAAAACATAGTTTTGCACATTAAATGTTAATTCACTAATTATATACTATTTAAAACTGGAGTGATGTCACGCATGCAGCCCGACTGTCCCAGGAATGGCAATGTTTAGATGCAAAATAGTCGGAGCCATTTTTTGTTAACAGTTTACCAAACGAACCTGCCACATCTGCACTCATGATATACAAAATTTGCTATTCAAATTTTATTTTTTCATTTCTCTACTTCAAAACATACCTCATGACCTATTACTGGAACAAACTTGATGAGCTTGTTCCAATAAGGATTAATAAGCCATGGTTAGAAGTAAATAAAAAATGAAAAAATCTGAGGTTTCAAAAAAATAATTTGTACTGTTGGCTTCAACTTGTGTAAAGTAAAGGATTAAAGATGCAGTACATAAAGCAATGTTGGGCTATATGAGTCAATTTTTTTTTTTGCATGTTATAACTCCCAATCCTTCAAAATGCATTTTGGGAATAATTGCCTAAGTGACAATTTGTGTGTGTGTATGTGTGTGTGGGGAGGGGGGGGGGGGGTGGAGGGGGGAAAATGGCCTGTATTACTAGCTAGAAAATACACATATCAACTTTGGTTGAAATCAAATAATCCAAACTGGAGTTATCAGTCGGAAACCAATTGTTTACAGATGGATGGACCGACTGATGGACGAATGAAAGTCATGACTATAGCCCTGACTATAAACAGTCAGGCTAAAAATGCATTTTGTACCACAGAAAAAATATTGCATGAATGGCCCTGTTTGAGGAGGAGGTGGGGTGGGGGATGAGGGGTGGGGGAGAGTGGGGGTGAGTTAGGGGAGTTCATTCTTTTTTTCCACACGTGGTCAGTCTAAATTCTTCAGAATGCATTTTGAGCAGAGAAAAAAAAAATACCTAACTGGCACTATGAGGGTGGGGGTGGGGGGGTGGGGGGTGGGTGGTGGTTTTTGTCTAGGTTTTTAACCACAAACATTAACAAAAACTGTAAAAAAGCATTTTTGACGAAAGAAAAAAAAGTGCCTAATTGGCCCCCAGGGGGCTGGTGGGCGGGGGTTACGTGAGTTTAAAAAAAAGGTTCTGCATGTAGTGATTGTAAATAGTTCAAAATGCATATTCGAGGAAAGAAAAAAAAAAAATGCCTAAGGGAGGGGGGGAATAATTTCTGTCTGGATTTTTAACCACAAACTTTAACCAAAACTGTAAAAAAGCATTTTTGACAAAAGGAAAAAAGGCTTCTGCATGCAACAAGAAATACCAGGTATAGTCTGTACTTGAAGGTTGAATAAAAAACTTTAACGACAAACTTTAACCAAAACTCCAAATGTCAACTAAACAGGAATAAGAAAAAAAAAAACAAAAAAAAAAAAACAACTTGAACCTTCAGTAAAAAACTTTAACCACAAACTTTAACCAAAACTCTAAATATTAACAGAAAAAGACAGATGGACAGACAGACAGACGGACAGACGGATGGACAAAAGTCATCACTATAGCCCTCACTGTAAACAGTCGGGCTAAAAAGTAGCAGATATCCAAACTGATGTTGATATTTTCAGAAAATGGTATTGGATGCACGCGACTGGACACATCAATATGTTACCAAGTTTAGTGTGGATCATGATTGTCACCAGCCCATGAAAACTTTGTGCAGGTTTTTCACACGAGCGCCGCATTAATGTCTATGGGGTACATTTTGAAACTTTCATTTGTACTGGGCAGGCTTTTTCAGAGGTCTCATCATTCTTTCCTTGGTATGAACTCGTTCATCAATAGTTTCTTGTCGAAACCTAACTTTTGAGGTAGAGAAGACTGACACATGACAAACGTTAAAGTGCCATTGGCATGTTGGAAGCTGGCAACAGACAGACTGCAGTGGCTCCGATTCTCAATGTTACTCAATTGGTGATTAACAGGTTGTGGTCATGCTACCATCAGACAGGCAATGTTGATGACAGATGTCGGTCAGGTCATCCAAGGGTGACAACTGTTAACCAGGATCATTTCATCTGAATCACAGCATTATGTAACCACCATCAAAGTGCCGAGCAATAGATCTGTGAGTCAGTGGTCAGACTCTCTGAAATCACCTGCACAGCTGGAATTTGTACGCTCGACAACCTTGAATAATTTCAATTTTCACTCAACGTGACATCGCAGCAAGGAGTAACTGGGGTGGATCATGACAGTACTGAGACAATCGTCGGTGGAGCAACGTCATGTTTTCCGATGAATCAAGGTTCACTCTCGACTTCCACGACAGGTGAAACAGAGTGAGGTGGCAGCAGAATGAATGATATCATGATGTAACTGTTAGGCAGCTCGATCGTTTTGGTGGTGGATCAGTTATGGTGAGGGGAGGCATAACCATGACAAGCAGAACAGCATTATATGTCATCAAAGGGCATGTCACAGGGCAGTACTACCGTGACAACATGTTAGCAGCTGATGTGGTGCCATTTGAATGATGTCACAGCCATCAATTCATTTTCCAAGACGACAATGCATGATTACACAGGGCCTGTATCACTACAAAGTTCCTCCAGGAGCAGAACTCGCCGCTACACTGCAGGAAGAATGGAATAACATCAGTCAAGATAATATTGGACTTTTGGTGAGGAGTAAGCCACATCAGACCGTGCTTGTCTCACGAACCAAGGTGGATTTACAAGGTACTGAGGACTTGGACTGAATGTGGTAAATTCTCTGACTGACCGTCCATGTCTTCTACAGTTCAGTGCGTGAAATGCGTGCTTGTCAGATGCCCAACTATCGCTGAAATCATCCACCAGATGTCACAGTGCAATGCCTCAACTGTCTTGTTGATGAAAATATAAATATATTTCTTCATATATCTCACTTTTATCAAATATCCCCTACTTTTTTTTTAATAGTATATGTAGTCATTAGACAGTTGTACTCACATCAGTTTTGTATTTGTTAGAGATTCTTTTCAACCCTTTTCCCCCTGGTGATTTTTGCATCATTCCACTGCGTTGCACTTTCCCCAGATGATCCACTCGAAAATTCGCAGTAATTTACTTTAACTGGTTGAGGGCTACATTATTTTTGGTGGTCTGAATTTGTTATTCAAAATGTTTTATTACAAATTATTGGAGAGTGCCCACAGGCACTCGCCAATAATTTGTAATAAAACAAATTTATATAAATAAAATATTATTTGTGTTTTTGCTAAATATGAAATATAAGCAAGGAAAGTGTTGGCTTTTGCTCTGGTATCCTCATTTTTTGAAAGCCCTGATAGTGGCTTCTAGCACTCAACCAGTTAAAAGCTACCATAAGTTACAGAGACCTCATCTCGCCAAAAGCTATATAAAGTAATTAGTAAAGTATAACTAATACATTTAATGCACAGTTTTATTCCTGTGTTGTTCTATTAAACGACTTTTGAGAGTGTGCTGCAGAATTCCTGTGAAAGCCACAGGAATCCTGAGAGCTTTCTCAGGAATGTGATTACCGGTATGCAACATCAATGGGTAAATTACGTCACGTGGTATGACCTAAAGGCTATATATTCGACGTCAGCAACGTTATTCACCATTCTGGTTCTGACCGCCGAACTGTATGTTTCAACAGGAAATTATTTATTTATTCATTGGTGTTTAAGGTCACATATTTCTGCACAAAGGATAACCATGACCATGACAGTTTTACGGGTGGAGGAAGCTGGAGTACCCGGAGAGAACCACCAAGCAACGGCGAGCAACTGTCAGCTCCCCAACATACCAACTCCACACAAGCAGGGTTAGCATTGGTTGAAGACAGGCGCACCATCGACGTGCAGTACGCCTTAGTACACAATGTCACCGTGCCCCCACGTGGGCAATGGGGGTGAAGTGTCTTGCCCAAGGACACAACGCGGTTGCCGCTGGTGGGATTCGAACCGAGGACCTCTCGGCTTGCAGCCTGCACCACTACCAACTGAGCCACCACGCCCCCCTTCAACAGGAAAAGGCAGCTCTCGAAAGGGTAAGTACCATACAGATCAGAATCATTCTCCCATTCTTTTACCTTGGGCTATAGTAAATAGTAATAATAGAGCTGATTAAAGCTATTCCCTGACCAATGTATACCAATTGCTATTATGTACTACAGACAATTATTACAAATTTATCCACAATGTGATGGTGTTTATGTACTACAGTTTACAGTTGTTATTCAATACGATGTAATTAATGAGATGCCAAAACAGGCTATTGAGAACTGAAATAAAAAAAAATAATCAGCAGAATTCAGCTTCAGTTATTTACCATAGTGAATACCTCATCCATCAGTGACCACTAGGCAGTCATATGCATCCAGATGTTAACAGCCACCTGGCCATACTTGCGACAAAATAAAATCAAGTCCAGCCAGTCATTTATACCCAGGTTGCCCATTTTTGAGGACTTGCACCCAATTCATTGGTGACCGGTGTAACAGTTTTATGCCCCCCCCCCCCCCAATTATCTTCCTCTCGGGGGACAAGAAAACCTAGCTTATCTTCCCCCTACCTGATTATCTTACAAACCCCCCCCCCCCCCCCACCCACTTGGATTTTTTTTACCTCATTACCTAATTGAAAGTCAGTTTGCTTTATCATTCAGTGTCAATTTGTGATCCCAAAAAATGTAATAATGGTGACTATGGCATATGCCTCTTCTGCAGCTGATGTGAATAGAAGTCATGAAAAAAATGCTTATTCTTATTTTCAACAGTAAAATTATATTTTAAAGAGTGAAATAACTTCTTTTTATACAATAATGACTTTCAGGTGGGGGGGGGGGGGGGGGGGAGTAGCCTAGTTCATCTTCAAATACCTCAATCACCCCCACCCACCCCTGACCTAAAATTTCTTAAACTTAATACTTACTTAAAGTATTGATCAGATATGTGTAAGAAGATAACAGAGCCTTCATTTATGTAATTATGTAAATGGGGAAAAAAGTTTTTCTCGAAAAAATCTGATGAATATTTGAAGTCTCTTGTTTTTCCATAAAAGGTATTTATTGCAGATAACTCCACTTTTAAAAACAGATGTGAACAATGAATCTTGATAAAAATGTTGAGTATATGTAGGAAATTCTCTCCAACATAATGATTCGAGCCCCAAACATTTTCATGACCGGGCATTTTTTTTCCAAGGGTGGGGAGGGGGAGTGTGGGGGGGGGGGGGGTGGCAGGGGCCTTAAAAATATTTTCCCGCCCAACATGTGAACAGTGAATCTTTAAAGTGGTGAATATGTAAGAACTTTTTCCCAAATAATGAGTTGAGCCCCAAACATTTTCATGAACAACATTATTTGTGCATAGTCATCATAGCAGTCTTCCAGCGAAAGTATATTGATGAAAATCTTTAAGCAAGTGAATGAATTTTTTTCATCTCTCCCAAGCACTATCTTCTGAGTTTTTTAATGCGCAATAGTTTATTCTTTTAAAATCACAGAGCGATAAACTAATTTATCTTTGGGTGGGGTGCTAATTGGAGGGTGGGAGATACTGTGGAACACCGGGTCCTATTTTACCAGTAAAATGGAGCTTGTTTACCATAGTAACGGTTTGATCACTCAGTTTGAAATGTAAATAAGCTCTTTAAAAAATAACTATATTCTTAATGAATGTGTCAATGATACAGCAGCTCAACTTGACAAGAAGGGACTTGACAACTTGACAAGAAAGTTCCAGTAATGCCAAGTCATACACTGAAGTGTCCACAGAAAACAATCCATCCCAGTAGTTCATACCTGACATTTTCAAGTTGAGCAAGAAGTAAAAATAAAATCAGCCCATGTTCACTGATTTAAAAAAAGCAATTGCCTGAGAATCATTTAACCCTTTAAACCCTAGTGGCCGTTTTTCTGGGCAGCAACATGATATGTCATAACGTCATTAAATATGATGGATGTTCAGTAAATGTGTGGGGTAGACCTATCAATATTGGGGCTGCATGTTGAAAATGTTGAATGGTGTACTCCAAATAATGAATATGGACTCTTCTAATTGCTGCCATTGAACTGGAGTGGAAGATACCATTACAGCTCAAAGGGTTAATAAACTCCCATTACAATATTATTTTGCATCAACAACATTGAATTCTCAGCAAACCTTTTTTAAACAATGCATAGTTCATGATAAAGTTGGGTATCACTGTATAACATTGACATAACATTCTATGCAATTATGCAGAGACATCAGAGAGTTATGTAGAAAACTTATCAATCATCACTTATGGTGGCACTGTGCATGTGTATGCATGTGTGTGTGCATGTGTGGTGTGTGTGTGTGTGTGTGCATGTGTGTATGTGTGTATGTGTGTATGTGCCTGTGTGTGTGCACATAAACTCTCATGTGTGAGGGTGTGTTTGTGTGTGTATGAGTGTGTGTGCATGAAGCAATATATGAAATGTGGAAAAATTTTGATATGAGAAGTGATCTGTAGAATGTGCTAAATGAAATGTGACTCTTCTAAATTCAAAATCCAAGATGGTCAGTGGTGGCCATACTTTCAATAAAATTTGAAACTTTTTGTAGAGGCCATCAGAATCATTCGAAATCTGAAAAAGATCAGATGAGAAACGCGGCCTGTAGGATGTGCTACAGAAATTGTAGACAAAGTAATAGCAAAATCTCAGATGGCCACTGGTTAAATTTTTAAAAAAATGATAGCTTCCATGTAGACATCACCCTAAACCACATATGAGAGTTGAAAAAGATTGAGTGAGATGCACCCGACAGGGTGTGTGTGCAAAAGGAATTGTTGACAATTTATATGCCAAATCCAAGATGGATGCTGACGGCCACGTTTTCAAAAACATTCGAAAAAAAATTGATAGCTCCCATCCATATATCATACGAAAGCTACACATGAAAGCTGAAAAAGATAAAGTGCAAGCTGTGGCCTGAAGGGTACACTAATGGTATTGTTGACAATTTATATGCCAAATCCAAGATAGACACTGTCGGTCATGTTTTTAATCAAAATTCAGAAAAATCCAATCAAAAACATTTTAAAAAAATAACATTCGACATCACATCAAAACTACATATAAAATTTGAAAACAATTGGGTAAGAGGTGTGACTTGTAGGATGTGCTAAAGGAATTGTTGACAATTTATATGCCAAATTCAAGATGGCCAGTGTTGGCAATGGCTTTTCAATGAAATTTGGAAATATTTGATAGCTCCCATCTAGACATTACCCCAAAGCCATGCAGGAAATTTGAAACTGTTTCACGTGAGAGATGCAGCCTGTAGGGTGAGCTCAAGGAATTGTGGATGTACATACATACAGATGTATCGACATACATGCAGACAACAGATAGCAAGCCATCCCAATTACTCATTGTCAAGCTGAGCTAAAAAGTTAAAAAATTTATAGTAATTTATATATTTTTTATACTTACCAATGACCCAGACTTAGCTGGTGCTAACTCCACAAAAACCAGGGCCAAACACAAATTTTGCCCCCCAATCCCCAAAATTTGCATCCAAAACAAAAAGAAATCATGTCCTAAAGGACCTCCATAGTACGACTCCACTGCGCATGCGCAGCGACGCAGTCGTCCCGAAATTGGCGCCAAATATCATTCTTACTGGCAGTGCCTGGTCAGCGCTATGTACTCAGCGGGGAGGCAAGAGTTCCCAACTCAGGGAGGGCCATCCCCGTCTGGGTCATTGGTAAGTATAAAAAATATATAAATTACTATAAATTTTTTAACATTTTTATACTGTACCAATGACCCAGACTTAGCTGAATAGTAAACAGGCTGGAGGGCCTAGGACATAGAGGAAAATCCAATAAGCTCAATTATAAAATAAAGAGGTAACCCCTTAAGGAGAAAAGGAGTATTAGGCTTTACATGTATCTTTCTTATTTAATATTTAAATTAGAAAGATACACTACCCTTAATAATTGAGCACAATAACATTCATGTTCTCTATTAACATCCAGTATAACCCTTATACTAATTATTTTTAAAGCAAGCCAATAAATAAAGTAGTCCAGAGAATTGAGACTCTTTATAATCATTTAAAAGTGTCCGAGTATTGTATATTAAAGCCCGTTTGACACTTGACATATACAAATGCTTCACACCGAGCTACACTTTAAAAATAAGACATGAATGAAATTAAACATTAATATTACACTTTAAAACCATCCCGGAAGCGACTCAGAAATACTGTCTTGGAGGAGGCATTCCCTTGCTTTTCACTATAAAGCAGGTGACCTAAGGGAACACCCGCCCCCCCCCCCCCCCCCCCCCCCCCCTTCCCCTTGCCCTGGGTCAAATAGCCCAGAGCGAAGAGGGCAGTCGGACGGAGTCACTGCCGGAACAGAAAGCCTGCATAACTATAGTTGCAACTGTTTAGTGGACGACATTCTGAGCAACAGATAACGGACCTAAACAATGCAGGTCTCCAGAAATGGACTCAATATTTCTGAGATAAAAATTAGTAAATGTGGATGGCTGAGACCAATAAGCAGCCTTCATTAAATCTGTAATAGCAACACTATTAGCATAAGCCCAGGAAGTAGAAAGAGCTCTTACTTCATGAGCAGAAATCTTAAGCACAGACTGCTGAGAAGAAGATAAATCTTCATACGCAGTACGGATAGTTAACTGAATCCATCTAGCAATAGAATGGACTGAAATGTCCTTTCTATTAGGCATCAAAGACAGAAAGAAACGTTTCCGTCCCTTTCTGATGAACTGAGATCTCTGTTTATAGATACGTAGTGCTCTAACAGGACAGAGTAAAGGCCTACGCCCGTCTGAAGACGGAAGAGCCTTAATAACAATAGGTTCCGGATATTTATTAGGAGCCTGATTCTTAGCTAAAAAACCGACATTAGTAGTGAAGGTGATAGTGTTCCCAACACTACGATAATGAGAATCATCCACCGATAGTGCATGAAGCTCACTGACTCTTCTGGCAGAAGAGAAAGCTAAGAGAAAAGCTGTCTTATAAGATAAGAATTTGAAATCTACTGTCCCAAGAGGTTCAAATGGATTTTCCTTCAATTTAAGGAGAACCCAAGCTAAATTCCACTTAGGAATTAATCTAAGAGTTCTGGGTCTATTTATCGAAAAGTTTCTAACCAATTTCGATAAAGAGACATTAGATCCAATTTGTAAACTATCATGATGTGCATAGGTATCAGATAACATAGATCTATAACCCTTTATAGTAACAGGTTGCAGTTTGATTTCGTCAAACAAGTATACTAGAAAGTTAGCAATGTCTGGTATAGAGGGATCAAATATATCAACAGAATGATCCCTACACCAACGACGGAAAACCTTCCACTTAGCCGCATAGTTTAGCGAAGAGGAGGTCCTCCTACAGTTAGAAATCGCGTCCACTGCTCGTCCTGTAAAGTGCTTGCCATGCAAGAAGGACCGCACAACGGAAAAACGTGAAGGTTGAGACCTTGCGGGTTGTGATGTAGTTGGCGCGATTTCCCTGCCAAAGAAGATCCTCTCGTGGAGGGAGCTTCCGCGGTAGGTCCCACAACAGACACCTGAGTAGATTTATCCACGGTCTTTGTGGCGACAGAGATGCTACCAACAGAATCTTGCATTGAGATTGTTTTATCTTTAGCAATACTTGTTGAATTAACGGCGCTGGAGGATACGCATATCCTATCATTCCGTCCCAAGGGATCGACAGAGCGTCTACTGCAAATGCTCTTGGATCCGGACACGGGGACACATACGTTTGCAACTGATTGTTGAGATGTGTCGCAAATAAGTCTATCATTGGCCGTTCCCATTGGTAGCAAATCTGATTGAATACTTGTTTGTTGAGAGTCCACTCCGACGGCAACAAGCGACCCTTTCGTGAAAGGGAGTCTGCTAGCACATTCAGACGACCCGGTATGTGACGGACCGAAAGAAGAACGTGATGTTCCAACGCAAACAGAAGGATTCTTTCCGTTAGATTGAACAACGGAACTGAATGAGTGCCTCCCTGATTCCGTATATACGCCACTACTGTCGTATTGTCGGATAGGATTTGGACATGAGCATCGTGAATAATGTCCATCCAGTGACGTAACGCAAGCCAAATTGACATCATTCCTTGATGTTTATGTGCTTGCACAGGAATTGCGGATCCCAAAGACCCTGGCATCTCGAATCCGTTGGGATTAATGATGCACCCCAACCTGTTTGACTGGCATCCGTCATAATGGTAAAACTCGGATCCGGCAACTGCAGCGGAACTCCTTGAGTTAACCACTGAATGTTTGCCCAAGTCTGAATCTCTTGTTTCACTTGATCTGGCAAGAGAACGTCTACATCGAGCGAATGAATTTTCACACTCCAATTCTGAGTCAGGAAAATTTGAAGAGGCCATGTGCGTAGCCGTCCCATCGGAATGAGATCCGCGGCGGCTCCGCACAGACCTATCAGTCTCATAAATTCTCTCGCCGTGACTTTGTCTGTATTCAGACAATAGCGAGCGTAACAACTGACTAATTTCGCTCTGGTTAACGGCAGACGAACGAGATTGTTGTGCGTCTCGAAGCTCATTCCCAGATGAGTGAATGACTTGGACGGCACCAGATCCGACTTCTCCTCGTTTACTATGAAACCGAGACGTCGGAGCAATAGAAGAAGATTCTGAACATCGTTCTGAAGCGTTAACTCGTTGCCGTACCTCTGAAGAATGTCGTCCAGGTAGGCCGACGTTACCGCAGACGAATGAGCTCGGAAGTAGATCATTACCGAGTTCATTACCCGAGTGAAAGCCCAGGGTGCTAGATTCAATCCGAAGCACATGGCCCGGAACTGATACACCACTCCTAGGACTGCGAAGCGTAGATACTTTCGGAATGTCGGATGTACCATGACGTGAAAGTACGCATCTTTGAGATCTATGCTCGTTGCATAATCGTTCACCCGAATACTCGCTCTGACCGATCGAATCGTCTCCATATAAAACTTCGGAGCGACGATCAGCTTGTTTATCCAGCTCAAATCTATGACTGGACGGAACGAGCCGTCTGGTTTCGGAACCAGAAACAGATGGCTGTAGAATCCCAGCGATTCCTGGTTTTCTACGACCTCTACCGCGTTCTTCATTAAAAGAGACTGCACCTCTGATAGCAGAGCGTCTCTTTTCTGAGGGTTTGACGGAAGATGAGTCCACTTTGGACTTCGAGTTAATGGAGGCTTTCGTTTGAAGGATATCTTTAGACCTTCCGAAGTCACTCCTCTCACCCACGGGTCGTCCGTAATCGACGCCCACTCTTGAGAAAAACTCGACAACCTTCCGCCAACCGGAACGCGATAGAGGTTTAAGCCATCACCTCCTGGATCTGCGAGGCCTGCGGTAGGAGAAACCACGTCTTCCACGACCCGCACCTCGCCTCGTCGACCTCGGGGCGTCCGACCGATTGTCCCGGCCTGAAGGACGTCCCGAACGAGAGTCACTATCCTGACGGTCTCTCGAATAAGAGCTAGAGGACGCACCGGAACCTCTATAGGAACCTCTCTTGGGCGGATAAGACCCAGAAGTGCCCGCCTTATTCGTGTCTGTTGTATCCGACCTTTTAGGAGCGGATCTAAACAACAGAGAATCACTAGCTTTCTTTTTAATATTATCATAAATAGCGGAAAGCTTGCCGTCAAAGAGAAGATCTCCTGAGACCGAAGCGACTCTAATAGAGTTCTTCACCTTAGAATCCACTAGTGTGGATGTAGACAGGGCTGCGTCACGTCTAACCAACTCCAGATTTGCCACTGAAAGGGCGGAGTTACACGTGGAATAAGCTACTGCCCTTGAAAGAAGTCTTAAGGAGGATTGTATATCCTGAAACTCTTCCCCTTGAAGACGCAGTGATAATGCCTTAGTAAGGTAATCTGCGTAAGATAAGGCATCTAAATTGGCTCTGTTAGACGCAATAGCTGTTTCCAACACTGCGGTTGGAATAGAAGCTGACGACGGTAATGATAGCTCTAAGTCTTCCGCCTCGTCGTCCATACGCAGAGGAACTCTCGGTATACCCTGACCTGCCGTGTCGAATTTATTCCTTGCATTAATGAAAGGCAGGTTGAGAGTATTTGCGGACAAGAAGCCTGCTTTCCCCGTCCTGGAAGCAAGTTTAAAAATAGCGTCGTTCAATAATTCAAATGTTCTTGCAACATTATTGGACTGCGACGGAAACTCGGGAGCGATGTCCCTGAACCGCTCGAAAAAATCAGAGTCCAATGACGCTATAATTCTCCTGTCCGGAAGCGCAGCAGTCTGGCCCGACGGAACAACTTGAGGAAGAAAGTGCCGGATGAAGTCCACGGCAGCTTTGTGTTGTTCCGAAAGGGATAGCTCCAATTCATCCGTATCCCTTTCACCATCCGGTCGGACCTCCCGATGTTCCCGGTCGTCCGCCCCCGATGCTTCGGCGGAGCGTACCGGATAATTCTCGATCCGACACCGTTTCTGTCGGCTGCTGGGATGCTGCGATAAGCTGTGCTATCTGCACTAGAATGTCCGACGTCGAGACCTGCGGAGGAGCGGTCTTTCGCTGCTTCGCCGAGGGCAGCTCCGCATCAGATGGCTCCCGCATACTTTTCCTATGCGAACGTCCGGAGTCCATCGGTCTCGAATCCCTGGCTGCCGGATGGTGTGACCTGGTCGCCAAAGAATCCTTCATCGGCGAAGCTGGCAAAATATCGGAGGTCACGCAGCCAAGGTGCGGTCGTGTGCGCCGACGAGAAGAGGAAGCCTTAACAGTCTCTGCGGACTGCTTATACAACGGAGCGTCCCGAGCGACGGACGTATGCTCCGCTAAAGACACATTTTGTACCACAACATCTGGTCCCAGATGTTGTTGTACGAGAGAGGGGCCTCTCTCGCTCGCGGCCCGGCTGGACCTGGACGAGCTAGGAACCGGACTAAAAGGCTTCCTCCGTTCTCGTTCACTATCCGCCGTCACTGGGTGTGCATCTATTATTTTTATAGTGCTCGCATAACCCAAAATTTCCTCTTGGACCGCATCGGACGAACCCGGCTGCCGAACCATTCGGTGAATGGACGCTACACCGGGCGAGCTAGCGGACGACATTTGTCTAATCTCCATGAGCACTTTTGCCGCTAGCTCTGTATTTATTTGTGACGACGGACGCACACTTGAAGAAGATAACATGGAAACATCACCCTGTTCTGGTTCCTCTGAAATAGAAACTGAGAGAGTAGAGTGACCTTGTGGAGAAAGAGCCGGCATCGCTCTTTCTCCAGAAACAACATATCGTGACACACGTTTCCAATGTTTCTCATCCCAATGTTCACATACAGGACAGGGATTAATGCGAGAACACTGACTACAATTAATGCAATAATCATGAAAGTCAGAGGAAGATTTCTTCCTATTACAATTTGAACAAAGTCCCTTCATTGTGAAAGAACAACAATAAGTCCTAGTTACTCGCAAAAACCCCTGACACAAAGATACATAATAACATGATCCATTAATAAATGAAAAAACAATTGCAAAACAAAATAATTTTGAAAAAATATTTTTTCAGAGAAGCCCAAGTTGCTGAAAAGTAACGTTGAGCCCCAATGGATCCGATGGCAAAGTGTGGTCAAAAATTTTAAAATTATATAAAATAATTAATGAGACACTTTCGGATAATATAAATGTATCTTATAATGAGATAAACTACCACAAAGGCAAACAGCCCCCCTCAAAAAAGGCTGTTGCCAATGAAAACAAACAGTGTAAACACAGTAGAAAACATGACTCCAGGCACTGAAAAAACTGGCCCGGAATCAGTCATCAATTACACTCTATCTGATGCAAAACAGAGACTCCCAGGGGAGAATCTGCAGAACATCAGATGGAAGATGCAGAACACAAACGTTATACACCCATGGGTGAAAACGTAACTATGGGGAAAATAACAGAAAACATTCTGTAACCAAGCAACTCTCCCAGGGAATTTTTAGAAATGAAACTTCTCAAAAATATGCCAAAAGCATGGGAGAATTGCAAGGGGGGACTTTAGAAGGTTAGGGGAGAGGAAACACTGAATAAGCAGTGCAACAATTAGCAAGAATGACAACAAGAGGCGTTTGCCTCGAAAATAGGCAACTTAACATAATTTCAACAAAAAATTTTAAGTACAGCCCTGATTATTTTTTGCCACTTCTTTTTTCCTCTCCTCCTTCTATCCTCCTTAGAATCACATTTTCTCCAAGAATTACGTGTCTGGCATCCTTTAAACTGAGATTTACAAGCACAAAGATCAGTGAGATGTTGACTGATGAAGGGCCAAACAGAGAATGATATTTGGCGCCAATTTCGGGACGACTGCGTCGCTGCGCATGCGCAGTGGAGTCGTACTATGGAGGTCCTTTAGGACATGATTTCTTTTTGTTTTGGATGCAAATTTTGGGGATTGGGGGGCAAAATTTGTGTTTGGCCCTGGTTTTTGTGGAGTTAGCACCAGCTAAGTCTGGGTCATTGGTACAGTATAAAAATATAAATACGCTCCTTAAAATAAGTGCACCACACTCCTTAAAAAAAGTGTGCCATGCTCCTTAAAAAGTGTGCCATGCTCCTTAAAAACAGTGTGCCAAACTGAAGAGAAGTGATTTTTTGACATGTCTGAAAAAAAAATAAAAAGAGAAAACCAGCATGCAAAACATGACGAGAATACTCATTTTGTTCGCATGTTGGTTACGCAAATCTAAATCTACGCAGACAGATGACCAGTTAGCCAAATATTGCACCTTGAATGGAAAAGTCTGAGTAACTTAACCAGCTTTCTTGTGTCTTGATAGATTTTTAGACTTTTGCCTTTAAAAGCTATATATATTTAAATTCCACAAAATATATGAATACTTGTTAATAATAAAGAAGCAGTTTCCCCAAGAATTTTTACGTTGCTAAAAGTTTGGTTAGCCATTCCCAAACTATGTGAACGGTCAATCGGTTAGAGTCACTTTTGAAATTTTTCACCCTGGAAAACCCCATAAAATAGTGTAATTTAAAAACAAAGTTTACTGGAATGTAACGATTGTTATCTGGATACCTTAACCCTTTACCCAACGTAACGGACAAAACCGGCCAGCGCTATTCTAAAAAATCACCAATTAATTTTCATTATTTTTTCATTTTTTGTCTCAAAAACATAGGTTATGACCCCTCGTTGGAACAAGCTTGTCGAGCTCGTTCCAGTTAGGGGTCATAACCTATGTTTTTGAGGCAAAAAATGAAAAAAATTAGTTATTCAAGAATTTTTTTGCAAGTGTCGTCTGCTTTTCACGTTAGGTAAAGGGTTAAACTTGTAAAATGGTCCTCCAACTATATGTCCTTTA
The DNA here is from genome assembly GCA_031216915.1 of Pictodentalium vernedei. Classification (NCBI taxonomy): domain Eukaryota; kingdom Metazoa; phylum Mollusca; class Scaphopoda; order Dentaliida; family Dentaliidae; genus Pictodentalium; species Pictodentalium vernedei. Next base: position 306,290,608 of record CM062291.1, on the reverse strand, counting down.
ACTTTGTCTTGGATGGAGTTGGATTTTGAGTTTGGTGCCATGAAATTGGAAAGATCGAATTAAAAAACTTTTTCACACTTTGTTCAATGTATTATTTCATGGGGGATTTTGATTCAGGTACCCTATCTGAGGCAATTTATATTCACTGTCAATGTACATGAGAAAGATTAAAAAATGCAGTCATCAACAGTGAGACCGAATTTGAAAGTCAAATTTTAAATTCATCTCAGCCAAACATCTTCTAATCACCTCGAATTTTACAACTGTTTACTCAAGTTGGGTTTGGACAGTAACCAATGCTCGTTCCAATGAGGAGTCACATGATTTGTTTTTTTGTTTTTTTTAAATTTGAAAAATTTAAAAAGACAATGATTAAAATATGATAAATTTAAAGTAATTTTCATATTTTTTATACTTACCAATGGCCCAGACTTAGCTGGTGCAAACTCCTTAATTTCCAGGACCAAACACAAATTTTGAACCCTCCAATCCCCAAAATTTGCATACAAAACCAAAAAAGAAAAGTCCTAACTGGTCTTCCATACTTTATCTTACTGCACATGCGCAGAAACCAGGAAGTAACCGAAAATGGCACCAACATCATTCTTCCTAGTTATGCCTGTTAAATGTTATACATATCTATCAGCGGGTAGGTATGATTGCCCACTCATGGGAGGGCCATCCCCATCTGGGCCATTGGTAAGTATAAAAAATATACAAATTACTTTAAATTTATCATATCTGTATACTAATAAACAATAGCCCAGACTCAGCTGAATCGTAAAAAGGCTAGAGGGCCTAGGACTTTAGAAGACTGTAGTATCTCAATTACTCCATAACAAAGAATAGCTCCTACAGGAGAAGAGGAGAAGACAAAGGAATTACTCATGTCTATCTATTTTTCCCAATAAAAAAAGAGAATCACACAACACCCAATATATATACTGGAGTAAGACATAATTTCTCCATTTAATGCCAGCATAACCCTAATGCTAATTCAGTGAAGGAAATCAATTGTAAGGAAGTCCAGAGAATAAGATGCCTTATACTCATTAAAAGTGTCTGAGGATTGTATATTAACGCTTGTATGACACATAGCATATACAAATGCTTCACACTGAGCTACACTTTAAAAGCAATACATGAATGAGACACAATTGTTGCTTCACACCGAGCTACACATTAAAACCACCCAGCACCAATGCTGGACTACTGACACTGGCGGAGGTATTCCCTTGCTTTTCACTATAAAGCCAGATGATATAAAGGGCCCCCCCCCCCCCCCCCCTTGTTCTGAAGGAGATTTCTGTGCAACAGAAAGAGGACCCAAGGACCTCAGGTCACGGGAGATAGACTCTAAATTTCTAAGATAGAACTTTGTAAATAAAGATGGTTATGTCGAGTATATTGCCTTCATTAAATCAGTAATACCAATACTATTAATACAATACTAGCAATACTGTTAGAAAAAGCACAAGAAAAAGACAGTGCCCTAACCTCATGTGCTGGAATATTATTGACAGAACGTTGATCTGCCGATAGGTTCTTGTAAGCAATTCATACTGCCAATTGAATCCATCGACTGAATGAACAGAAATATCCTTTCAATTAGGTATAAGTGAGAGGAAAAACCTCTGTCTTATTTTTGCTGGATATGAGTGAGGGAATGTATTGAGATGGTCCCCAGTGTTTAGATTAGCTCTCTTGACAGGCAGACTTTTCGTGACAGTCATGAAAAGCATGTACCTCTTGATTTTTATGATGTTTTCGTGTGCTGTCTACATGTACATGACATGTGTAGGGAATTCAATCTTCATTTCAACACAAAACCTTGTGATTTAATGATTGAATATGGCAAATGCAAATGTAAGAAGACATTTGTCTGAAGCAGAAATGTGGCGGGCTGTAGGGATGGTTGAGCAAGGGGCTACCCATCATCAGGTTGGTGAAGCCCTTGCTGTGCACCATACAGTGATCACCAGAGCCTTGGCAAGATATCAGCAGTATGGAACACCAGTAAGACGGCATGGTGGTGGCAGAGACAGGGCAACATCTGCAGCTGAAGACCAGTTTTTGATCATTTAGGCCCATAGGAACCACTTTGTCACAGCAACCCAGCTTCGCAGTGACCTTCAGAATGCATCCAGGGTAAATGTTTTGACCCAGACTATCTGGGCAAGATTGCACGAAGGTGGTCTCCAATCGAGAAAACCATGTATTCACATTCCGATGTCCCAGAACCACCACCAGGTACGTTATGAATGGGCCATGGACCAGGTTGGATGGACCAGAGAAGATTGGCGACCTGTCCTTTTTACAGATGAGTCAACATACTGCCTAGGCCACACAGATAGGCATTCTAGGGTATGGAGAAGACCAGAAGAGCGATTCCATGCAGCCAACATTGCTGAGCATGACCGCTATGGTGGAGGGTCAATCATGGTCTGGGGCGGCATCAGCAGGGATGGACGTACAGAGCTTTGTGTTCTTGAAGATAGCACATTGACTGCGCAGAGGTATATTGATGAGATCTTGGATGTCCATGGCAGATTGTATGCAGGTGCAGTGGGTGATAGATTCATTCTGATGGACGATAATGCCCGTCCTCATGTCACCCATGCTGTCGGGGATTGAGCATATGGACTGGCCAGAAAGATCCCCTGACCTCAATCCAATCAAACATGTCTGGAATAAGTTGCAGCTTGCAATTTCAGCCCGTCCAGTCCAGCCAAGAAATGTCCAGGAGCCTGGTGCCATGCTGGTCCAAGAATGGAACAACTTCCCACAAAGGACCACCAGGAACCTGATTGCGAGCATGAGAAGGCGTTGTCAAGCTGTAATTAACAATAATGGGCCGTAGACTCGATATTGAACCCATACCAGTTCGCTCCGTCAACTTTTTTGGCAAATTTGAAAAATTTCCTCTTTTACCAAGAATATCCATTTTCGTTGGTTATCATATTCAAAAGCTCAAAAATAATGTCAAACACAAATAAAATCTTAATTTCTGTACTTAAATCATTAAAAATATAATTAAATAAAAAATATATACACTTTTCACAACAATATTTCAACTAAAACTTAAAACAAGTAGTTGGATATACATAGTGCTTATCAAACTTTGAGTAGTATAGACCTATAGCCCTTAATGGTAATGGGCTGCAGTTTGAGTACGTCAAACAAGTAGACCAGAAAATTGGCAATCTGAGGAAAAAATGGATTATAGATATCCACCGACTGGTCTGTACACCAACGAAAGAAAACCCACCATTTCGCAGCGTAATTCAGTGAAGAGGATGTCCTCCTACAGTTAGAAATTGCATCCTCTGTTCATCCTGTAAATTGCTTCCCATGCAAGAAGGACCGCACAACGGAAATACGTGAAGGTTGAGACTTTCCGGGTTTCGACGCAGTGTTTGGGACTTCCCCTGATACAGAAGGTCCTTGAGAGAAGGAAGCTTCAGGGGAATGTCCCATAGCAGACATCTGATCAGGTTGATCCTGCGTTTCCGAGTTGACAGAGGTGCTACTAGCAAGATTTTGCAGTGAGACTGTTTGATTTTTAACAGAATCTGCTGAATCAGTGGAGTTAGAGGATATCCCATTATTCTGTTCAATGAGATTGACAGAGCATCTACTGCGTACGCTCAATGATCTGGACAAGGCAACACGAACATTGGTAGCTGATTGTTTAGGTTCGTGGCAAAGAGGTCTATCATGGGACAATCCCACTGGTAGCAAAGCTGCCGGAATATTCTTTCGTTGAGAGTCCACTCCGATGGCAACAGGCGACCCTTCCTTAAGAGTGAGTCTGCTACTATGTTCAGATGACCCGGAACATGATGCACTGAGAGATGAACATGATGAGTCAGAGCAAATAGGAGAATTTTCTCCGTCAATTTGCATAGAGGAATTGAATGAGTACCGCCCTGGTTCCCGAGATACGCCACTACTGTCGAATTGTCGGACAGAATTTGCACATGGATGTTGGCTACGTGAGTAATCCTATGCATAAGTGCAAGCTAAATCGACATCATCTCTTTGATGTTTATGTTCTTTTGCAGAAACAAAGAGTCCCAAAGACCCTGGCACTTCAGGTCCGCAGGAATCAGGGATGCACCTCAACCTGTCAGACTCACATCCGTCATAATAGTAAAGACCGGATCTGGTACTTGAAGTGGAACTCCTTGAGTTAACCACTCAAGATCCACCCAAATCTGAACCTTTTGTTTTATCAGATCTGTTAAAACAATCTGGTGTTCTAACGAATGCGTCTTCACACTCCAGTTCTGAGTAAAGGATATCTGGAGAGGACGCGTGCATAAGCACCCCAGTGGAATCAAGTCTGCTGCTGCTCTGCACAGATCCAATAGTAGCATGAACTCTCACGCCGATATGTTAGAGAGTTTTGACAGAAGCGAGCATAGCAACTTACCAATTTCACTTGGGTTATCGGAAGGCGAACCAGATTGCAATGAGTCTCGAAGCTCATTCCCAAATGAATGAATGTCTTGGACGGAGCTAAATCCAACTTCTTTTCGTTTACTATGAAACCGAGACATCAGAATAAGTGAAGCAGTCTCTGCACAATGTTCTGAAGTGCATTTTTGTTGCCGTATCTCTGAAGAATGTCGTCCAGATAAGCTGACGTAAGCACTACTGAATGAGCTCAGAAGTACGACAATACCGAGTTCATTATCCGAGTGAACGCACAAGGTGCCAGGTTCAGAACAAAACACATCGCTCGGAACTGATAAACTTTCCCTTGGATGGCAAAGGGCAGGTACTTTCTGAAAGCCGGATAAACCATGACATGAAAGTACACGTCTTTCAGATCTATGCTTGCCGCAAAGTCATTCACTCGAATGCTCGCTCTTACTGACCGAATGGTTTCCATATAGAACTTTGGAGTGATGATCAGTTTGTTTATCCAGCTCAAGTCTATAACCAGTCGAAACGAGCCGTCAATTATCGGCACAAGGAAAGGGTGACTGTAAAATCCCGGTGAGATGGGCTTTTCTACAACCTCTATTGGATCTTTTAGCAGGAGAGAATGAACTTCTGCAAGAAGAGACTCCTTTTTTGAAGGATTTGCCAGAAGAACTGTCCACGTGGACTTCTTGTAAGTGGGGGCTTTGATCTGAATGATAGTCAAGAGTCCCGATCTGACTACATTTCTGACCCACAGATCTTCAGTCATATCTGTCCAGTTTTTCGCAAAGTTTGACAATATTCCGCCAACTGGAGAGCAATAGATGTTTTGTCCATCACCTGTAAGACTTGCGAGGCCTTCGGGAGGAGAAACCACGTCCTCCCCGAGAACCACCTCGTGCCATCAGCCTAGGGACGTCTGATTTATAGTCTCTGTAAGACTTATGCCCCTTTCCAGAATCGCTGTGATGCCGGTTTCCAGAATAATTGTACAAGGGTTAACTAGAACCCTGTGAGTTTTTCTTCGCTGGCTGGGAACTGGAGCCCCCTCACCTACCACATCCAACGTATAGCTGATGCTGGGTAACTGACCTCAGCAAAAGTGTGCTGGCAGCTTTCTTGGTAGCTTCATCGTACACCAAGGACAACTTGTCATCAAACAATGTATGTCCTGAAACCGGAGCGACTCTAAGAGAGCTCTTCACCCGATCGTCAATTAAAGAATACGATGCCAAGGCTCCATCAAGTCTTAATAATTCCATATTAGCCACTGTAAGGGCGGAATGATGTGTGGCACACATAACTGCCCTAGAAAGAACTCTGAGTGACGCATTAATAACATCAAATTCTTTCCCCACAAGACAATGGTCCAAAGCCCTTGTGATATGATCTGCATAAGACATAGCATCTAAAACTGCCCGACTAGGATCAATTGTAGATTCGATCACAACTGGGCGGACACTGAATGATGCGGGTAACGTTATGTCCATATCCGTAGCCCAATCATCCAAATGCAGAGGAGATCTTCTCCAAGCATTTTTAATTTGCTAGGTCCAGCATAGGTTGGAGAATCTTCCTCCACCTCTCTATCATCATCTGCTTGGTCAGGCTGTGAAATTCTAGAATTGGCGTGCGGCAACAGCTCTGGCATCGGAACTTCGCCGGGTACATAACGCGACACCCTCCTCCAATGTTAGGCATCCCAAATGACACAAGCAGAACATGTATCAGAAAGAATGCGTCGACTACAAGCAAGGCAGCAAGCATGTAAATCTGAGGCATATTTTCTCGCCTTACACTTAGGTCAAAAAGATTTCATATTAATATTAAGCCAGAGACTAAGTCCACTGCAGTCCTAAACAATCAATAAATTATACATATTAAGGATATTGAAAATATCCAGCAATCAAAATCGTTTAAAAAAAAAAGAAAAATTGAAAAAAAAATCTTGAAAATGCCTAAGTTCCCAAAAGGAACCTCATGAGCCCAATGGCATCCGACAGAGCCTAACTGTGGACAAACACCAAAAAATTTAAGCTACAATACTGGCATAATAAATATATGCATCCTACTACAAATTTGATAACTGTGCTACACTACAAAATAATAATACAATAATTTAAATCGTTGTCCAAGTGATAAACAACGTCAATAGGAAAAACAGAAACTAAACAACAGGCTATACAGTAAGCCTGAAGTTAGAAATCAGTCAATTACTACCTGATCGCAAAGCTAGATCTTCCTGAGAAGAAAAAACAATAGATCTGGTAGAAGATGCAAGACAACATGCATCCTAACACCCCCAGGATGAGGACGTAACCATGGGAATAAACAGAATAAACATTCCGTAGATCTTGTTAAACTCGCAAGAACTTAATAAAAAAATTTCAATAAGAAAGCCGATAAGCATGGGAGTTTAACAGGAGGGTTCATGGGAAGAGAGGGAAGGAACATTTAACAAACAGTAGGTTTATCATTAGTAAAAATGATGACATTCAGGCCCATGTCCCGAAAATGGGAAACATGAAAATTTTTTATAAAATTCTTAATAAGTTACAGTACTGAACATCCAAAACCTCCGTAGTTCACTTCCAACATCCTTTCAGTTCCTTGAATCCACCAGAATCATGATTGATTTGTGTCTGGCATCTTCAGTAAAGAGTATTTAGAGGTCCTGGAAATTAAAGAGTTTGCACCAGCTAAGCCTGGGCCATGGTTTATTAGTATAAAAATAATAAATTCTGATATGGTCTACAGTTAAAACTAGAAGTCCTGTCATGAAATGTGCACAAATAGTATGTCGATCTGCGCATTAATCTACGCATTATGGCCATAATAAGGATATCAAATTCTGTACATATGGCCTGTGCACAAGCAATGTTTCAGCCAATGGACCTCTGGGTAACCAGGAGGTCCATTGGCAGAAACATTGCCTGTGTTTTCAATGAGTAACCAGGAGAATCTGCCGTGCTTTGGATGTCATTCGATATGACAATTTTGCGCAATTCCTACGCGAAATTAAGCCTAGATAAGTGCACAATTCATGAGAGGACTTCTAGTTTTAACTGTATGATGGGTCAAAGGTTAAATTAAATTATAAGTGTGAAAAAATGCCCACCCACAGATTCTGACCCATCCATGATGGCTGTACTGTAATCTGTTCTCTTTATTATATCCAGATGAACGGTAAATAGGTTATTCAAAAATTTGAGATTTTATTCTCTGAATAACAAAAATTCTTGCTACTAGTCTTATAAAAGCATATTCCAAGAGCTTGTTGGCCATGTCATTCTTTGGAGTTTGAGGACTTAGTACAAAACTCTAACATCAATAACAAAATGTTCATAGCATTTCCACCACCCACTAAAAAAACTTTTTCATAATCTTCCATTCCATTCATGCAATACGAAACTGCAATTTTTCCAAAACCTTTCATAGCCTATATGAAACCCTGAAGAGTCTCCTATAATTTCAACATGTATGAAATTTTCAACTAATCCTAAAAATAGTCCTCAATGACTCTTACAATAACCTGTTAAACAAAATTCAACAGCTACAATTTAAAAGAAACAGAAGTTTTCTTCACTAGGAGCTTTCTTCACTAAAGCTAACATTTCTTCTTGCATAACAACAGACTGATGAGATCATCTGTGTACATTTCACAGACCTCCAATGTATTTCTTCTTGCATTACAACAGACAGATCTGATTATCCTTTCATTTCGATGACCTCTGATGTGGGCACAGAACCTGTGCTCTAAGGCTGCCATTCCATCTCAATAAGAATAAAAGGAATTGTGTATCATCCTATCGTGATTTTTCTTGATGCTTCTTCTGTTCGCAGTTTAGCTATACACAGAATATCAGCTGCTAAATCATCAACTGTTGTGAACCGCACTTTCTCAAATGAAAAAATGTCCTTTATGAAATTTAATACTAAGTCCTGAAAAAAAATTTAAAAAATTAAATTTAATGATGAACCAGGTGTTTTGACAAGACTAATTTGGGGACATCACCGACTTGTCATGTCACTTGCTGTTCAGTCTCATTAAAGAAACAATTTTTTTAACCCTTTACCTAACATGAAAAGCAGATTACACTTGCAAGCAAAATTCTTGAATAACTATTTTTTTTTCCTTTTTTTGTCTCAAAAATATAGGTTATGACCACTCATAGGAACGAGCTCGATGAGCTCGTTCCAAAGAGGAGTCATAACCTATGTTTTTGAGACAAAAAAGGAAAAAATATTTAAAATTAATTGGCAAATTTTGTGAATAGTGCTGGCTGGTTTTGGCCATTACATTGGGTAAAGGGTTAATAGTGTCTGAAATGCTTCTTTTTTTTAGCTTCCCAGAGATGTATTGGGGCCTCTGAATATCAACAACCTGACAGTCTCAATTCAAGCTTTGATCACGTTTATCTGCTACAGAACAGGTGTCCCAACATTCAATCTCTGTGAAAACTCAATGTTACATTATAAGTCCTGTGGGAGCTGTTTCTTTCCAGGTCTTGCTACCCATCTAGGTAGATAAGACTTGTCTAGAGACAACAGCAAAGCCAAGGGATTTAGACTGCTATTTTGTAGCAAAAATGCTTAAAATTTCCATTCCTCTCACTCTCAGGGTTAGGCCTAAAAAAGTTAAAAATTTGCTTATCAGGCCCTCCAGCATGGTCCTTTGGGCTTCCACATGCTCTCTTTTTATGACCAACGCAAACTTAAAAAAGTTAAAAAATTTATAGTAATTTATATATTTTTTATACTTATCAATGACCCAGACTTAGCTGGTGCTAACTCTTAAATATTTAGGGCCAAACGCAAATTTTACCCCCAAATCCCCCAAATTTGCATCAAAAACCGAAAATTACATGTCCTATATGGTCCTCCATACTTTTACTCCACTGCGCATGCGCAGTGACAAGGAGGTCTCAAAATTGGCGCCAAAAATCATTCTTACAACCAGTGCCTGGTAGGCGTTATGTACTCAGCGGGGAGGTATGAGTTCCCAACTCATGGGAGGGCCATCCCTGTCTGGGTCATTGGTAAGTATAAAAAATATATAAATTACTATAAATTTTTTAACATTTTTATACTGTACCAATGACCCAGACTTAGCTGAATAGTAAAAAGGTTGGAGGGCCAAGGACATAAAGGAAAATCCAATAGGCTCAACTACATATAACCGAATTATCCCCTCGAGGAGAAAATGAGAAATAGGCTTTACATGTATCTTTCTTATTTGCATCAAAAAGAAAGTCACAGCACCATTCTGTAATTGAACACAATAACCTCAATGATCTCTATTGATATCCAGTATAACTCGTTATGCTAATTATTTTTAAAGGAAAGCCAATAAATAAAGGAGGTCCAAAGAAATGAGACTCTTATATTCATTACCAGTGTCCGAAGATTGTATATTAACGCCCGTGTGAAACGTGACAAATACAAATGTTTCACACCGAGCTACACTTTAAAAATATTACATGGATGAGTAACATTAGCTTTACACTTTAAAACCATCCCGGTGCCAACTCAGAATTACTGACTATAAAGCAGGTGACCGAAGGGAACACCCCCTCCTTCCCCTGGGTCAAATACCCCAGAGCAAAGAGGGCAGCAGGACAGAGTCCCTGCCGGGACAGAACACCTGCATAACCATAGTTGTAACTGTTTAGTGAATGACATACTGAGCAACAGATAACGGACCTAAACAAAGCAGATCTCCAGAAATGGACTCAATATTTCTTAAGATAAAAAAAAAATTGTGAAAGTGGAAGGCTGAGATCAATATGCAGCCTTCATTAGATCAGCAATAACAACACTATTAGTGAAAACCCAAGAAGTAGATAGAGCCCTTACTTCATGAGCTGAAATCTAAGCACAGACTGCTGAGTTGAAGATAATTTTAGATCAGCAGTACAGATAGTTAATTGAATCCATCTAGCAATAGAATGGACCAAAAAGTGGAGTAAGCTTCCACAGCATGTCCCACAACAGACACCTGAGTAGAATAATCCACGGTCTCTGTGGGGACAGAGATGCTACCACAGAATTGCATTGAGACTGATTTATCTTGAGCAATGTCTGCTGAATCAATGGCACTGGAGGATACACATATCCTCTCATTCCGTCTCACAAGATCGATAGAGCGTCTACTGCAAACGCTCGAGGATCCGGACATAGTGACACATACATCTGAAACTAATTGTTGAGATGCGTCGCAAATAAGTCTATCCTTGGCAGCTCCCATTGGTAGCAAATTTGATTGAATACTCGTTTGGTGAGAGTCCATTCTGATGGCAACAAGTGACCCCTCCGTGAAAGGGAGTCTGCTAATACGTTCAGACAACCCAGAATATGACGGACCGATAGAAGAACCTGATGTTCTAGTACAAACAGAAGGATTCTTTCTGTTAGCTTGAACAACGGAATGGAATAAGTGCCTCCCTGATTCCAAATATACGCTACCACTGTCGTATTGTCGGATAGAATTTTCACGTGTGCATTCTGAAAAACATCCATCCAATGCCGTAGCACAAGTCAAATTGACATCATTACTTTGATGTTTATGTGCTTGATTAGGAACTGTGGATCCCAAAGACTCTGGCACTTCAAATTCGTTGGGCTCAATGTTGCGTACCAACCTATTGACTGGCATCCGTCATAACTGTAAAACTCGGATCCAGCAATTGCAGTGGAACTCCCTGAGTTAACCACTGAATGTCTGAGAAGTCTGAATCTCTTGTTTCACTTGATTTGACAAGAGGATGTCCGTATCGAGCAAAAGAATCTTCACCCTCCAATTCTGAGTCAGAAAGATTTGGAGAGAACGACTGCGCAGCCGCCCCATTGGAATGAGATCCGTGGCGGCTCCGCACAAACCTATCCATCACATGAATTCTCTCAATGAAACCCTGCCTGAGAGAAGACAATAGCTAGTGTAACAACTGACTAACTTCGCTCTGGTTAACGGCAGACAAACGAGATAGTGCACCTCGAAGCTCATCCCCAGGTGGGTGAACGACTTGGACGGCATCAGATCCGACTTCCCTTTGTTTACTATGAAACCGAGACGTCGGAGCAAAAGAAGCAGATTCTGAACATCGTTCTGAAGCATTAACTCGTTGCCGTACCTCTGAAGAATATAGTCCAGGTAGGCCGACGTTACTGCAGACAAATCAGCTCAGAAATGAGTCAATACCGAATTCATTAATCGAGTGAAAGCCCAGGGTGCTAGACTCAGACCGAAGCACATCGCTCGGAACTGATATACGACTCCTAGGACAGTGAAGCAAAGATACATTCTGAACGCCGGATGTACCCTGATGTGAAAGTACGCATCCTTGAGATCTATGTTCGCAGCATAGTTGTTCACTCGAATGCTCGCTCTGACCAATCAAATGGTCTCCATAAAGAATATTGGAGCCACGGTCAGCTTGTTTATCCAGTTCAGATCTATGACTGGACGGAACGAGCCGTCTGGTTTCGGAACCAGAAAAAGATGGCTGTAGAAACCTGGAGATTCTGATAGAAGCAAGGCTCCTTTCTGCTGATTTGACGGAAGCTGAGTCCATCTTGGACTTCGAGTTAACAGAGGTTCTCCTTTGAAGGACAGTTCAGTCCTTCCAATATAACCCCTCAAACCGAAGGGTCTTCCGTAATTGATTCCAAATTGATTGAGAAACTCGACAGTCTTCCGCCCACTGGAATCCGGCAGAGGTTTAAACCATCACCTCTTGGATCTGTGAGGCTTGCGGAAGGAGAAACCACGTCCTCCACGGCCTGCACCTCGCCCTGTTGACCTAGGGGCATCTGACCGGTTGTTTCGGCCAGAATTATGGCCCCTACCTGAGTCGCTACCTTGACGGTCTCTAGAGTAAAACCTAGAGGATGCATAGGAACCTCTATAGGAACTTCACTTGGACGTATTCACCCCAGAAGTGCCTGTCCTACTCTTCTCTGCTGATTCCGACTTATAGAAGCGAATTTGAATAGCAGAGAGTCTAAAGCTTTCTTAGTAATCTGATCATAGATTGCAGAAAGCTTGCCATCAAAGAGAAGCTCTCCGGAGACCAGAGCAACTCTGAGAGAGTTATTCACCTTACTATCCACATGCGTGGATATAGCCAGGGCCACATCACGTGTAACCAACTCCAGATTGCCACTGAAAGGACGGAGTTATACGTGGAGAATGTTATGGCCCTCGAAAGACCTCTTAAGGAGTATCGTTCACCCTAGAATTCTTTCCTTTGATACGTAATGATAACGCTCTAGAAAGGTGAACTGCGTACGATAATGCGTCTAAGCTAGCCGTATTAGACGATATTGTCGTTTCCAACGTCATGGTTGGAACTGACATAGACGACGGTATAGACAATTCTAGGACTTCGGCCTGGTCGTCTAGATGCAGAGGAACCCTCGGAATGCCCTGTTCTGCCATTTTGAATATTCCATGAATGATGAAAGGCAGATGTAAAGCACTTGCCGATAAGAAACCGGACATGCCCGATTGATAGCAAGTTTATATATAGCATCATATAATAGTTCAAATGTCTCCGAAACATTTCTGGACTGTGACGGAAACTGAGGGACAATGTCCCTGAACCGATATTAAAGAAATCTGTGTCCAGTGGTGCTATCAGTCTCTTATTCGGCAATGCAGCATTTTAGTCCGGAGGAACAACGTCAGAAAAATAGAGCCGGATGAACTCTACGGCAATTATGTTGTTCCGAAAGGGAAAATTTCAACTACTCCGTATCCCTTTCGCCATCCAGTCGGACCACTTGTAATTCTTGGTCGTCCGTGTCTGCACCTGCAGTGGAACATACCGACCCAGCTTCTACGGATAATTCCTGATCCGACAGAGTTTCTGTTGGTTGCAAGAATGCTGCGATAATTTGTGCTATCTGCGATGGAACTGCGGTCTTACAATATTTAGCCGCTGGAAGCTCCTAAGACGCTGACTCCTGCATACTTCTTAATGCGAACGTCCTGAGTATGAAGGCCTCGTATCCTTGGCTACCGGATGGCGTGACCTGGTCGCCGTGAATTCCTGGTCAGTGAGATTGGCTGGATATCACTGGTCACGTAGCCAAGGTGTGGTCGTGTGTGCTTCCGTGAGGATGAGGAAGCCAATAAAGCAGTCTCTCCGGACTGTCTATATCACGGAGCATATAGTATGCCCCGACTGAGGAACGTTCTGTACCACAACATCTGTACCCAGATGTTGTTGTACGAGAGAGGGACCTCTCTCGCAGCCGGTGAGGAGCTGGACGAGCTAGGAACCAGACTAATAGGCTTCCTCCGTACCATCCTCGAATCCGTCGTCACTGGGCATGCACATTATATTTTATAGTGCTTGCATCACCCAAATCTCCTCCTGGACCACAACAGATGAACCCGGGTGCCGAGCCATTCGTTGAATGGTCGCTACACTGGGCGAGCTAGCGGTCGCCAAAGCCGTCGATCCTACTTGGGACCTCTTAGGCAATTGACGTATCTGCATGAGCACTCTTGCCGCTAGCTCTTCATTTGACAATGATGACGGAAGCACACTTTTCGAAGACATCACAGAAACATTACTCTGTTCTTGATCGTCAATGAGTCCTGTGGAGCCGCAGTCTTATGTAAATAGCCGCTGGAAACTCCAGGGACATTCATTTCTGCATTTATATATAATATGCGAATGTCCCAACTGGAAAGGCCTTGTGTCCTTGGTGAGCGGATGGAGTGACCTGGTCGACGTGGAATCCCTGGTCAGCGAAGCAGGAGCTGCTGGGACGTTCCTTCCTGCATTTATATAATATGCGAACGTCCTCCGGATATCTGTGGTCACATAGCCAAGGTGAGGTCGTGTGTGCTGACGTGAGGATGAGGAAGCCAACAGAACAACTGCGTCGGACTGTCTATGTGACGGAGCGTCCCGAGCAGGAGGAGTGGACGTATGCTCCGACTAGCAAATGAACATACAACATCGCGGCGCAGATGTTGATGTAAGAGAGAGGGGGCCTCTCTCGCTCGCGGTCCGGATGGACCTGGACGAGCTAGGAACCGGACTAACTGGCTTCCTCCGTACTATCCTCTGTTCCGTCGTCCCTGGGTGTGCACATGGTATGTTTATAGTGCTTGCAACACCCGAATCTACTATCTGGACCGCAACGGATGAACCCGGGTGCTGAGCCATTCAGTGAATGGTCGCGACACCGGGCGAGCTAGCTGACGTCAACGCCGTCGACCTTACTTGGGGCCTCTTAGGCAATTGGCGTACCTGTATGAGCACTTTTGCTGCTAGCTGTTCATTTGATTGTGACGACGGAAGCACACTCTTGGATGACATCACGGAAACATCACCTTGTTCTTGTTCCTCTGAAAAAGAGAGTGAAAAACTAGAGTGACCCTGTGGAGAGAGGACCGGCATGGTCCGCTACCCGCTAACAACATACCGTGATACACGTCTCCAACGTTTGTCATCCCAATTGATACATATTGAACAAGGGTTAGTGCGAGTACATTGACTACAATAAATACAGAAATCATGAGAATCAGAGGAAGATTTCCTCCCATTACAATTTGAACAATAATCTTTCATAGTGAAAAAAGTAAATAGTCATAGTACTCCCACTAAACCTTGAAAACAAAGATACATAACAAAATAATCCATTATAACATTGCGAAAAAATTATTCAAAAAGAAAAAAATTTTTTTTAAATTTTCAGAAGAGCCCAAGTTCTCAATGGGAACAATGAGCCCAAATTGATCCCAAAAAAGCCTAAGTGTCGACAAAAATTTTAAATCATTTTGATAAGTTAATGTAACACATACGGACAATATTAATGTATCTTGCTATGAACTAAACTAAGCAGAAGACAAGTAATCACTATCAGAAGTAACTGTTGTCAACCTAAACAAGAAGTGTAAACAAACCAGAAACATGACTCCAGGCACTGGTAAACATGGCCCAAAATCAGTATCCAATTTAAACAGTATCTGATGCAAAACAGAGACTTCCCAAGAAAAAACTGTAGAACATCAGATGGTAGATGCAGACCAAGACACCTAAACACCCAAGGGTGAGGACGTAAACATGGGGAAAAAACAGAAAATAATTTTGTTTCCAAGCCAAAACTCCCCAAAAATTTTATTAATAAACATTACAAAAAAATAAGC
Source organism: Pictodentalium vernedei (assembly GCA_031216915.1). Taxonomy (NCBI): domain Eukaryota; kingdom Metazoa; phylum Mollusca; class Scaphopoda; order Dentaliida; family Dentaliidae; genus Pictodentalium; species Pictodentalium vernedei. Next base: position 306,275,013 of record CM062291.1, on the reverse strand, counting down.
ATGGGAGAATAGCTAGGGGGGAATAAAGGAAAGGGAGAGAGGAAACACTAATCAAACAATGGAACATTCATAGCAAGAATGACAACAACAGGGTCATGCCTTGAAAATAGGCAACATGAAATAATTTCGTAAAATAAATAGAAGTTACAGCCCTGAACATTTCTTTCCACTGTTTTTCCTCTCCTCCTTCTATTTCCTCCTTATATCAACCATTTCTCTCATAATTATTATTTAGCACTAGATTTACAAGCACAAATATCAGTGAGGTGGTACTGAATTGAGGGCCAAACAAGGAATGATTTTTTGCGCCAATTTTGAGACCTCCTTGACACTGCGCATGCGCAGTGGAGTAAAAGTATGGAGGACCATATAGGACATGTAATTTTCGCTTTTTGATGCAAATTTTGGGGATTTGGGGGTAAAATTTGCGTTTGGCCCTAAATATCTAAGAGTTAGCACCAGCTAAGTCTGGGTCATTGGAACAGTATAAAAATATAAAAATTCAGTGGTTTATGTCTGATATTTTGCCCAAGTTATTAAAACTGATAAACTTGTCACTTGAGCCTTCTTGTACTCAAGGGATGAAGCACACCACCACCCATGCTATTTTGTAGATTATGAGACCTAAAACATAAAACAAACAAAGAAAATAATTACAAAAATAAACAAGAGGCCCCACGTGGCCTTAAATCGCTCACCTGACAAAGTGGTTCAAAGAAGTATTTTGGATCACATTCAGCTCGTTATGGTTCATCAACACCACAGAGGAATGACATCATGAAATTAAATTCAGGTGTCCATGTCAGATAATCATTATAATAGCATAGGTCTTGCCAACTAGATCCAATTCTCCCAGCTATAGATAAGCATTTCCAAATTTCCAAGCGTTGTTACGACACTGCAGTTTGAAAGCCATAACTGATGAAACAAGGGACTCGATTTGAACAAACTTGAATCTGACCCCTGACACCCCCCTGAAGGAGAAGATTTTTAAAGAACAGTCCTCATATTGCACTAAGTTAAAATTCGGGCTCCCATAGGAAGCCCAAATATGAACCCAGGAATTCAATTTGAACAAACTTGAATATGGTACCCCTAGATAAGTTGTATACCAAATATGGAAGAATTCTGACTGGTGGATGTGAAGAAGAAGATTTTTAAAGAATAGACCTCATATTGAACTAAGTTAAAATTCGGGCTCCCACAGGGAGCTCAAATACGAACCCAGGGACTCGAATTAAACAAACTTCAATCTGACCTCCCTAGAGATGTTGTAAACCAAATATGAAATGATTCTGACTGGTGGGTCTGAAGAAGAAGATTTTTAAAGCATATTCCACATATTGCACTAAGTTAAAATTCAGACTCCCATAGGGAGCCCAAATATTGATCCAGGGACTTGATTTGAACAAATTTGAATCTGACCCCCCTAGAGATGTTATATACAAAATATGAAAAGATTCTGACTGGTGGATCTGAAGATGAAGATTTTTAAAGAAAATTCCACATATTGCACTAAGTTGAAATTCGGGCTCCCATAGGGAGGCCAAATATTAACCTAGGGACTCGATTTGAACAAACTTGAATCTGATCCCCCTAGAGATATTATATACCAAATACGAAAAGATTCTGACTGGTGGATCTGGAAAAGAAGATTTTTAAAGAAAATTCTACATATTGCACTAAGTTAAAATTCGGGCTCAGATAGGTATGTTGTATACCAAATATGAAAGAATTCTGCCCGGTGGATCTGAAGAAGAAAATTTTTAAAGAATAATCCTCATATTGCACTATGTTAAAATTCGGGCTCACATAGGGAGCCCAAATATGAACCCAGGGGCTCGATTGGAACAAACTTGAATCTGACCTCCCTATTGATGTTGCATACCAAATATGGAAGAATTCTGCCTGGTGGATCTGAAGAAGAAGATTTTTAAATAATAGACCTCATATTGCACTAAGTTAAAATTCGGGCTCCCATAGGGAGCCCAAATATGAACCCAAGGACTCAATTTGAACAAACTTGAATCTGACCTCCCTAGAGATGTTGTATACCAAATATGAAAGAATTCTGCCTGTTGAATTTGAAGAAGAAGATTTTTAAAGAATAATCCTCATATTGCACTATGTTAATATTCAGGCTCCCATTGTTTACACACACAAAATTTGTCTTTGTTTCATCAGATTTCTGTCACAGATCACTATGTCATTTACCAAGAAATTTCCAGTTTCTTTCCAAAACATTGAGAGCTACCGGCCTTTTTGTTCAACTAGGCCTTTAAATTCCATCAATCTCACACTGGCAACCAGTGTCTCTAAATTACAGAAATGTTCCCAAATTAGATGAAATAACACATTGTATAGTCTGTTTTTTCTGCTTTTCTGTCCAATTTCATAAAAATATAATTTATGGCCCCCACAAAGTAGATCTTCTGTTTCTCAGGCCATTTTTGTGAAATTGAATGTGGGCGGGCAGTTTTTTAGCTCACCTGAGCAAAGCTCAGCGGGAGCTTTACTGATCGTGATCCGTCCGTCGTCCGTCGTCCGTCCGGCGTTAACTTTACATTATCGACTTCTCCTCCTAAAAAAAATATTGCACTATGTTAATATTCAGGCTCCCATAGGGAGACCAAATATGAACCCAGGGCCTTGATTTGAACAAACTTGAATCTGACCCCCCTATTGATGCTGTATACCAAATATGAAAGAATTCTGCCTGGCGGATCTGAAGAAGAAGATTTTTAAATAATAGACCTCATATTGCACTAAGTTGAAATTCGGGCTCCCATAGGGAGCCCAAATATTAACCCAGGGGCTCGATTTGAACAAACTTAAATCTGACCACCCTATTGATGTTGTATACCAAATATGAAAGGATTGTGACTGGTGAATCTAAAAAAGAAGATACTTAAATGTTTTTCCCATTGCCTACAGTGTTAAAAAGTGCTGATAGAAATTTAGGGCGGGGCCAAAATTTTTGCCCCTCCCATAACGCCAAATATTATCCCTCAAACTTCTCTTGAACAAATCTGAGTCTACACCTCAAAAGGAAGCTGCATACCATATATCAAGTGTCTGCTACTACTGGTTCTTGAGAAGAAGATTTTCAAAGATTTTGGTGCCCCTTGGGGGCATGGCCCCACCCAGGAGGAGGGGCAACTTCATTTGAACAAATCTGAATTGGCATTAGGTAATAAATATTTAGCCAACATTTGAATAAAATTGGGCTAGTGATTTAGGAGGAGAAGTCGATAATGTAAAGTTAACGCCGGACGGACGACGGACGACGGACGGATCACGATCAGTAAAGCTCCCGCTGAGCTTTGCTCAGGTGAGCTAAAAAACTGCCCGCCCACATTCAATTTCACAAAAATGGCCTGAGAAACAGAAGATCTACTTTGTGGGGGCCATAAATTATATTTTTATGAAATTGGACAGAAAAGCAGAAAAAACAGACTATACAATGTGTTATTTCATCTAATTTGGGAACATTTCTGTAATTTAGAGACACTGGTTGCCAGTGTGAGATTGATGGAATTTAAAGGCCTAGTTGAACAAAAAGGCCGGTAGCTCTCAATGTTTTGGAAAGAAACTGGAAATTTCTTGGTAAATGACATAGTGATCTGTGACAGAAATCTGATGAAACAAAGACAAATTTTGTGTGTGTAAACCACTTGTACACCTTTAATCGCATATAATTGTTTTTTTGCATGCCTTGTTTCAGTTGATTTTGACTTCATGATATCTCAGACTCCAACAGCACCCTTTGCAAAGGGTAAAACAGAAGTGGCATTAAGCTTGCCTTTAAACTTGAACCCTCAATAAAGTAAATTTATTTACATCAGATCAGTCTGGGACAAGACAAGGTGATTATGACCTGACTGAGCAAGAAGTTCTGCCTGGAAACCAGGCAGAACTTCCTGCTCAATCAGCCCATACTGGAATAGAGGAGCTTGTAAAAAATGAACACAGACTGAACAGCAGTTTATTGGCATAGATTGGCTTTAATGTATTTCATGGAGAACACACAATCTTTCTAGGCATTCAGAGGATTGTAGCTGACTTGATCAAAACCTTTTGCAAGCAACAATGCAATAAATGTCAGATTTGGTAAGCTCATTCTGCCTTTTAACACTGCCCACAGCTCATGTCCAGCTTAAACAGGAACATTTTATGCAGGTAATATATGATTTGGTGGAGAAAAGTAGGCAGGAAATTGGACCATAAAAGGGATCCTCTGACCCCCAGGGGAAACCCTGCTGAAATAACCTTTGCATAAAGATTTGCTAAAGGAACTTCCCACAAGACATCACTTGAAGTGAATAGAAGATCTGGAGCTGTTAACACTTTATTTAACATGAAAAGCAGATGACACTTGTAAACAAAATTACTAAATAACTATTTTTTTTCCTCAAAAACATAGTTTATGACCCTCACTGGAACGTGCTTAACACACTTGTTCAAATGAAGGGTCCTAATCTATGTTTTTGAGGCAAAAAAATGAAAAAATAATGAATCTGTGAATAGCACTGGCCGGTTTGGGCCCTTACCTTGGGTAAAGGGTTAACTCTTTCAACACGAGAGGCCGCTTTTCTGGTCCAGGAACATGATATGTCATCATTTCATTAAGTAGGATGGCTAATAAGTGAACGTGTGTGGTAGAACAATTAATATTTTCAACGTGCAACCTTCACGCTGCACGTTGAAAATATGAATTGCTATACCCCCAAATAATGGATATGGACAACATACTAACTCCGCACAAGCCGGGTTAGCATTGGTTGAAGACAAGTGGACCATCGGTACAGTACACCTTAGTACACAATGTGGGCAATGGGGGTGAAGTGTATTGACCAAGAAAACAACGTGGTTACCGCAGGTGGGATTCGAACCAAGGACCAATCAGCTTGCAGCCTGCACCTCTACCTACTGAGCCACCACACCCCCATCCAGTTAGTTATCTTGAATTTTATATACTATATGATAACTGACAACATTCTGCTCTGAAGAGGAAAAATGTTAGGATTAAAAAAGTTAAAAATCTGTTTCTCAGGCCCTCCCACATGGTCCTTTGGGCTGCCATGCTATCTGGTTTTATAACCGATGAAAACTTAAAAAAAAAAATAAAAATTTTACCAAAGTTAATAAAATCGTCAAGGGATGAAGCTCACCAACACCCATGCTATTCTGTAGATTATGAGGCCTAAAACCTAAAACAAACCAAGAATATGAACATTTGATGCAAAGAAATAATTACAAAAATAAAATAAAATAAAAAACTGCCCGCCCACTTGTAATTTTACAAAAAATGGCCAAAGAAACAGAAGATCTACTTTGTGGGGCCTTATTTCTAACTTTTTTATACAATAGATAATATCTGTGAATATAATAAATCAAGGATTTCTAATGAGTTGCGATTTCATATGAAGTTACTGTATGAAGTTCACTAAAATCAATCCGAGCTGTGGTTTACCAAGGCTCAGATCAACCTGAGTGAATGAAGTTCTGAAATTTCAGGGCAAATCATGACAAATTTGAGATTCTTTTTATCACATAGTGTGTAATAAAACCTTTTAACTAATGTAACGACTAAAGCTGGCCAGTGCAGTTTAGGAAAATGATCAGCCAAATGTTAAAAAATTTATAGTAATTTATATATTTTTTATACTTACCAATGACCCAGACATAGCTGGTGCTAACTCTTAAAATATAGGGCCAAACACAAATTTTGCCCCCCAATCCCCAAAATTTGCATCTAAAACCAAAGAAATCATGTCCTGAATGGCCCTCCATACTTCGCCTCTACTGCGCATGCGCAGTGTCAAGGACGTCCCGAAATTGGCGCCATTAATCATTCTTACAATCAGTGCCTGGTAAGCGCTATGTACTCAGCGGGGAGGTATGAGTTCCCAACTCCTGGGAGGGCCATCCCCATCTGGGTCATTGGTAAGTATAAAAAATATATAAATTACTATAAATTTTTTAACATTTTTATACTGTACCAATGACCCAGACATAGCTGAATAGTAAAAAGGCTGGAGGGCCTAGGACATAGAGGAAAATCCAATAAGCTCAACTATATAAAATAGAGTCATCCCCTCGAGGAGAAAAGGAGTATTAGGCTTTACATGTATCTTTCTTATTTATGATAAATTAGAAAGACACAACACCTTCCATAATTGAGCATCATAACATCCATGTTCTCTATTAACATCCAGTATAATCCTTATACTAATTATTTTTAAAGTAAGCCAATAAATAAAGTTAGTCCAGAGAATTGAGACTCTTTATACTCTTTAAAAGTGTCCGAGGATTGTATATTAACGCCCGTTTGACACGTGACATATTCAAATGCTATACTTTAAAACTATGACATGAATGAATTTATAAAACATAAACTTTTCACTTAAAAACCATCCCAGTAACAGCTCAGAATTACTGACTCCGGAGGAGGTATCCTCTTGTTTTCATAATAAAACAGGTGACCCAAGGGAACACCCTCCCCCCCCCCCCCCTTCCCCTTGCCCTGGGTCAAATAGCCCAGAGCGAAGAGGGCAGCAGGACGGAGTCACTGCCGGAACAGAAAGCCTACATAACTATAGTTGCAACTGTTAAGTGAACGACATTCTGAGCAGCAGATAATGGACCTAAACAATGCAGGCCTCCAGAAATGGACTCAATATTTCTGAGATAAAAATTTGTGAATGTGGATGGCTGAGACCAATATGCAGCCTTCATTAAATCTATAATAGCAACACTATTTGCGTAAGCCCAAGATGTAGAAAGAGCTCTTACTTCATGAGCCGAAATCTTAAGCACAGACTGCTGAGTTAAAGATAGATTATCATAAGCAGTACCGATAGTTAATTGAATCCATTTAGCAATAGAATGGACCGTAATGTCCTTTCTATTAGGCATCAGAGACAGAAGAAGCTTTACGTCCTTACTGATAAACTGAGATCTGTTTATAAATACATAAAGCTCTAACCAGACAGAGTAAAGGCCTATGCCCGTTCGAAGACGGAAGGACCTTAATAACAATAGGTTCCGGATATTTATTAGGAGCCTGATTCTTAACCAAAAATCCAACATTAGTAATAAAGGTAATAGTGTTTCCGATACTACGAAAGTGAGAATTGACCACCGATAGTGCATGAAGCTCACTGACTCTTCAGCAGAAGAGAAGACTAAGAGAATTGTTGTCTAAAAAGGCCAGAATTTGAAATCTACTGTCTCAAGAGGCTCAAATGGTTACTTTAGTTTAATAAGAACCCAAGCTAAATTCCGTATAGGAATTAATCTAAGGATTCTAGGTCTATTTATCGAAAAGTTTCTAACTAACTTAGATAAAGAGACATTAGACTCAATTGTAAACTATCATGGAGTGCATAGGTATCAGATAACATAGACCTATAACCTTTAAAAGTAACAGGCTGCAGTTGATCTCGTCAAACAAGTATACTAGAAAGTTTGCAATGTCTGGTATGGAGGGATCAAAAATATCAACATAATGATCCCTACACCAACGACGAAAGACCCTCCACTTTAGCTGCATAGTATAGCGAAGAGGAGGTCCTCCTACAGTTAGAAATCGTGTCCACTGCTCGTCGTGTACAATGCTTGCCGTGCAAGAAGGACCGCACAACGGAATACGTGAAGGTTGAGACCTTGCGGGTTGCGATGAAGTTGACACAATTTCCCCAGCAAAAGAAGATCCTCCCGTGGAGGACGTTTTCGCGGTAAGTCCCACAGCAGACACCTGAGTAAATTTATCCACGGTCTCTGTGGAGACAGAGATGCTACCAACAGAATTGTATTGTGAATGTTTTATCTTAGCAATACTTGCTGAATCAACAGCGCTGGAGGATACGCATATCCTATCATTCCGTCCTACTAGATCGATAGAGCGTTAACTACATATGCCCGGGTATCCGGACATGGTGACACATACGTCTGCAATTGATTGGTGAGTTGTGTCGCAAATAAATTTATCATTGGGCGCTCCCATTGGTAGCAAATCTGATTGAATACTTGTTTGTTGAGAGTCCATTCTGACGGCAACAAGCGACCCTTACGTGAAAGGGAGTCTGCTAATACAATCAGACGACTCGGAATATGACGGACCGAAACAGAACTTGGTGTTCTAGAACAAACGGAAGGATTCTTTCCGTGAAATTGAATAACAGAACCGAATGAGTGCCTCCCTGGTTCCGGATATACGCAACTACTGTCGTACTATCGGACAGTATTTGGACATGCGTTTCTGAATAATGTTCATCCAATGACGTAGTGCAAGCCAAAATAACATCATTTCTTGGAAGTTAAGTGCTTGCCTAGAAACTGCGGAACCCAAAGACCCTGGCACTTCGAATCCGTTGGGATCAATATAGTACCCAAACCTGTTTGACTGGCATCCGTCATAATCGTAAAACTCAGATCCGGCAACTGCAGTGGAACTCTCAGAGTCAACCACCGAATATTTGCCCAAGTCTGAATCTCTTGTTACACTTGACTGACAAGAGAACGTGTATATCAAGCAATTCATAGATTGCTGAAAGGTTGCCGTCGAAGAGAAGCTTCTCCGAGACCGAAGCGACTCTCAGAGAGTTCTTCACCTTACTATCCACGCGCGTGGATGTAGCTAGGGCTGCATCACGTCTAACCAACTCCAGGTTGCCACTGAAGGGTGGAGTTATACGTGGAAAAACTACTGCCCTTGAAAGAAATCTCATTAAGGATGATATCCTGGAATTCTTTCTCTTGAAGACGTAATGATAACGCCTCAGTAAGGTGGTCTACATATGATAAAGCGTCTAAGTTAATTCTATTAGACATCATTGTCGTTTCCAACGTCGTGGTTGGAATTGACATAAACGGCGAAAAAGACAATTCCCAGTCTTCAGCCTTGTCGTCTAGACGCAGAGGAACTCTCAGTATGCCCTGTCCTGCCATTTCAAATTGATTCCTAGAATTGATGAAAGGCAGATTTAGAGCATTTGCGGACAAGAAACTAGACTAGCGTGTTTTGGTAGCAAGCTTATATATAGCGTCGTTCAATAATTCGAATGTTCTAGTGACATTATTGGACTGTGTCGGCAACTCAGGGACGATGTCCCTGAACTGATCAAAAACTCTGTGACGCTATTAGTCTCTTATCCAGCATCGCAGCATTCTAGTCCGACGGAACAACCTCTGGAAGATAACGCCGGAAGAAATGTATGGCAGCTTCTGAATCCCTTTCGCCATCCTGTCGGACCCCATGAAGTGTTCGGTCGTCCGTACCTGATGCATCAGCGGAGCGAACCGGCCCAGCATCGTCGGATTATTCCTGATCCGACAGAGATTCTGTCGTTTGCTGGGATGCTGCGATAAGCTGTGCTATTTTGGATAGCACGTCCGTCAATGAGGCCTGTGGAGAAGCGGTCTTACGATGCTTTGCCGCTGGAAGCTCTGTGTTCGTTACCCTGTGCATACTTCTATTATGCGAGCGACCGGAGTGTACAGGCCTCGTGTCCCTTGGCTACCGGATGGCGTGACCTGTACGCCGTGGAATCACTGAATGACGAAGCTGGCAGGATACTCGAGGTCACGTAGCCAAGGTGCGGTCGTGTGCGCTGCCGTGAGGATGAGGAAGCATTATCGACAGTCTCTTGGACTGTCTATATAACGGAGCGTCCCGAGCGGTGGACATATGCTCCGAATGCGAAACGTTTGTACCACAGCATCCGGTCCCAGATGTTGTTGTACGAGAGAGGGACCTCTCTCGCTCGCAGCCCGGACGGACCTGGACGAGCTAGGAACCGGACTAACAGGCTTCCTCCAATCTCTCCTCTAATCCGTCGTCACTGGGTGTGTACTATTGTCTATTATAGTGCTCGCATCACCCAAATCTCCTTCCTAGACCGCAACGGACGAACCTGGTTGCCAAACCATTCGATGAATGGACGCTACACCGGGTGAGCTAGCGAATGTCAATGCCGTCGAACCTACTAGGGACCTCTTAGGCGATTGACGTATTTCCATGAGCACTTATTGCCGCTAGCTCTTCATTTAACTATGACGACAGAGGCACACTTTTGAAAGACATCTCAGTAACTTTGCGAACAAGAAACCAGACTTGCTTGTTAATAGCAAGCATATATATATATAGTGTCGTTCAATAATTCAAAAGTTCCTGTGACATTATTGGACTGTGTCGGAACTGAGGGACGATGTCCATGAACCGATCCCAAAATTCTTGTGTCCACCAACGCTATCAGTCTCTTATCCGGCATCGCAGCATTCTGGTCCGACGAAACAACCTCTAGAAGATAAAGCCGGATGACATATACAGCAGCTTATGTTGTTCCGAAAGGGAAAGCTCGAAATCCTCTGAATCCCTTTCGCCATCCTGTCGGACCTTATGAAGTTTTCGGACGTCCGTACCTGATGCTTCAGCGGAGCGTCCCAACCCAGCGTCGTCGGATATTACATGATGCGACAGAGATTCTGTCGTTGCTGGGATGCTGCGATAAGTTGTGCTATTTGGGATAGCACGTCCGTCACTGAGGCCTGTGCAGTAGCGGTCTTACGATGCTTTACCGCTGGAAGCTCCGTGTACATTAACTCCTGCATACTTATCTTATGCGAACGTCCGGAGTCTACAGGCCTCGTGTCCCTGGCTACCGGATGGCGTGACCTGGTCGCTGTGGATTCTCTGATTGGCAAAGTTGACTGGATATCCGAGGTCACGTAGCCAAGGTGTGGTCGTGTGCGCTGCCATGAGGATGAGGAAGCCTTATTGACAGTCTCTCCGGACTGTCTATATAACGGAGCGTCCCGAGCGGCGGACGTATGCTCCGAATGCGAAATATTTTGTACCACAACATCTGGGGCCAGATGTTGTTGTACGAGAGAGGGGCCTCTCTAGCTTGCAGCCCGGATGGACCTGGACGAGCTAGGAACCGGACTAATAGGCTTCCTCTGTTCTCTCCTCTAATCCGCCGTCACTGGGTGTGCACTTGGTTGATTTATAGTGCTCGCATCACCCAAAACTCCTTTCTGGACTGCAACGGACGAACCCGGCTGCCGAACCATTCGATGAATGGACGCTACACCGGGCGAGCTAGCGGACGTCAAAGGCCGTCGATCCTACTAGGGACCTCTTAGGCAATTGACGTATATCCATGAGCACTTTTCCGCTAGCTCTTCATTAATTGTGACGACGGAGGCACACTTTTGGAAGACATCATGGATACATCACCCTGCTCTTGATCATCTGAAATAGAGATTGATAAACTAGAGTGACCCTGCGGGGAAAGGACCGGCGCGGCCATTTCCCCGCTAACATACCGTGACAAACGCTTCCCATGTTGTCATCGAAATTAACACATACTGAACAGGAGTTAGTGTGAGTACACTGACTACATTTATAGAATGATTATGAAAGTCAGAGGAAGATTTCCTCTTATTACAATTGAACAATATCCTTTCATTGTGAAAAGAATACAAAGTCCTAGTACTCGCACCAACCCCTGAAAATCAAAATACATAATAACATGATCCATTAACATAGAAAAAATAATTGAAATCAAAAAAATTTTTGAAAAAATATTTTTTCAGAAAAGCCCAAGTTTCTGAAAAGTAATGTTGAGCCCCAATGGATCCCAAGCCTAAGTGTGGACAAAAATTTTAAAAATATTTAAAAAAATTAATGCAACACTTACGAATAATAATAATGTATCTAGTTATGATTAAACTAACACCAAGACAAGAAATCCCCTCACACAGAGGCTGTTGTCAATGTAAACAAGAAGTGTAAAAACACCAGAAACATGACTCCAGGCACTGATAACCCTGGCCCGAAATCAGTTACCAATAATACACTATCTGATGCAAAACAGAGACTTCCAGGAAAGAAACTACAGAACATCAGATGGTAGATGCAGAACACTTCGCCTAAACACCCATGGGTGAAGACATAAACATGGGGAAAAGAACAGAATTCATTCTGTTATCCAGCTAAAACTCCCAAGAAATTTTAGTAATAATATTACAGAAAATATGCCAAAAGCATGGGAGAATAGCAAGGGGGAACTTAAAGGAAAGGGAGAGAGGAAAACACTGAACAAGCAGTGTAACTTTATAGCAAGAATGACCACAATAGGCCCTTGCCTCGAAAATAGGTAACTTAACATAATTTTATTAAAAAATTTTAAGTTACAGCCCTGATTATTTTCTGTCACTCATTTTTCCTTTCCTCCTTAGAACCACCATTTCTCTAATATTTATGTGTCTGGCATCATTTAAACTGAGATTTACAAGCACAAAGATCAGTCAGATGTTAACTGATGAAGGGCCAAACAAAGAATGATTAATGGCGCCAATTTCGGGACGTCCTTGACACTGCGTATGCGCAGTAGAGGCGAAGTATGGAGGGCCATTCAGGACATGATTTCTTTGGTTTTAGATGCAAATTTTGGGGATTGGGGGGCAAAATTTGTGTTTGGCCCTAGATTTTTAAGAGTTAGCACCAGCTATGTCTGAGTCATTGGTACAGTATAAAAATTTGATTTTTTTTTTTAAAGTTTTGCTTCAAACATATAGCTTATGACCCCTCACTGGAACAAGTTTGAGAGATCATTCCAATGAGGGGTCAAAGCTATGTTTTTGAGACAAAAAATGAAAATATTTAGTTATTCAGGTAATGTTTTTTGCAAATGTCATCTGCTATTTGTTTTAGGCGTGGGTAGACAGTTAATGAAAAATAAGAGAAGATTAATTCAATTCTATTTCCGAAACCAACTCACTCACAGCATTACAACATCGACTTCTGGCGTCATTCCTGTATTAGACGTGTTGTGAACAATAAGTTCCGTAATGGGCTATTTGATGGTGATTATGTGATAAATTATTCTTAAATATAGTACCAACCTTAAAATATGCACATAAGGTCTTGATTTCTGATTCTGGTCCCAAAAATCCCCATGCTAAAACTGGTGTGGTATGTTCTGATATAGCATAGAAGTGATTCAGAAAACCGTTTGGCACCTGAAAATGAATATCCAATGTAACAATAATTCAATACAATTTAACTCTTTACCCAATACAGATGATATAAAATTTATTATTTCAATTATTCATTTTTAAAGTTTTCAAAAATTTTTACAAAACCATATCATGTGACCACTTATTGGAATGAGCTCGATGAGCTCGTCCCAATCAGGGGTCACATCATATGCTTTTGTTGAATTTTTTTTAAAATATATATTTTTACAAGTGCTTAATTCCTAAATTACAAGGGAGGATGTGGCAGATTCATTAGGTAAAGGATTAATCAGTTAAATGGGAAGTGCGGTGGCTCAGTAGGTACAGATGCAGGCTGCAAACCGAGAGGTCCTCGATTCGAATCTCACTTGCGGCAACCATGTTGTGTCCATGGGCAAGGCACTTAATTCTGATTGCCCACATAGGGGCGCAGTGTACTAAGGCATATTGCATGTCAATGGTGCACCTGTCTTCAACCAATGCTAACTCTGCTTGTGTGGATTTAGTATGTTAGGGAGTCTGACAGTTGCTCACATTTGTATGGTGGTTCTCTCTGGGTACTCCGGCTTCCTCTCCCCGTAAAACTGTCCGAGATGAGGTGACCTTGACTGTCAAAAGTGTTGTTAAACCCCAATAAATAAATAAATATAAATGAATAAATCAGTAAAATGTATTCAGTAAAACAACATTAAACTCTCAACTTCTGAAGTACTTTCTTAATATATTTTAAAATTCAGTCATGGCTGTTGTAGTCGGATACTGTTTGTAAAAGTGTAAGTTGCTTTTATTGAACTTGCCATCCCCACTCTCACTGCCCCCATGAGCTCTGTCAAACAAGATTACAGCATATAATCTTCTAATCCATTGCTAATTTTGGCACATCGATTCAGGCATGAGTACAACCATTCCTGACAACAAAATTGGGTTTATTTGTGGCAGGTGGCATCAAATTCATGCAGAATACCAGTATGGAAAGTTTTCTAAAGTTAATTTTATATTTACCAGTGTTTGTGGACATATTTGTTCATAAAAAGATCAATTCCGAGAATTCATTCAATTACTATTCAAAATAAGCATAACAAGGGGGGGTATTTTGTTCCAACTTTGGTGTGTCAACCCATTTAAAACAGAAAAAAAGTAGATTGTATTCAAAAGAGTATGAGTCTATTTCAATTCTGGGACCAAGGCAATATGTTTTCCCATGAAATGAGCGATCAGCAAGAATGGCTCAGTTGTTGAAAAAAACGAAAATATTTGGACATCATCAAAAATGAAAAATTCCAATCTGTTTCTCTGATATGACAATGCCTATGCTTTCTGGAGTTTATCAGCTTTTATTACTTTCCAAAGTGTGATTTACTGGGATTTCCGGGTTTGATTATAAACGATAACTTCACAAGTGAATTATGCAATCAACAATTGTGTCATGTATCCGTGCGCGCAAACAAAGATGCTTTGCCGTGGGTGTAATGGGGACTTCATTGTTTTTTGTTTTTTTAACCCTTTACCTAACATGAAAGGCAGATGACACTTGCCAAAAAAATTCTTGAATAACTATTATTTTCATTTTTTGTCTCAAAAACATAGGTATTTCGACCCCTCATTGGAACAAGCTCGATGAGCTCGTTCCAATGAGGAGTCATAACCTATGTTTTTGAGACTAAAAGTGAAAAAATAATGAAAATTAATTGGCGATTTTTTAGAATAGCGCAGGCCGGTTTTGGCCGTTACGTTTGGTAAAGGGTTAAATAATATAATTATCATTAAAAATGAAAAGTAATAAACAGAGCAATCGCTTGACTGGACTGGTTATGTGAAATAATTCATTTGAGGCGAGGGACTATATTGTAAAACACTTGTGCGCATTCCCGCACTCGTGTTTGTACAATGACCCTCACCTCTCATGAATTATTTCACAAAACCAGTCCAGTCAAGAGATTACTCTCTATGTATTGACAATGACCATAATACAGACATAAATTAACTTCAAGAACTGAACGTGGACAAGAAACAGAGATGTTAGGGGCATCAGACAGTGAACTGAAATGACATAATTAATTCTTTACAGATAGCTCATCTTGATGTCACAGGGCTTATATTTCAATGAGAATCCAAGAATCAATTAGCGCAAAGATTCTCGCAACAAATACAGTGGGAATCTATGTGGATTCTCGCTGCAACTCTGCTAGGATTCATGTGAAAAGAATTGAGTCAATTTAACTCTTTACCTAACATAGCGGTGGCAAATTAACCAATGCAAAACTAACATGACCTGAAATATCCTGACACTTTGTCAATAAAATTATACAAATATGGCTGTCACTGGAACTGGATCAATGAGCCGGTTCCAATGACATCCATATTTGTAAGATTTTATTAGTAAATATTGTTTTTTTGGGGTTTTTTTTAATAATCAAATTCAGTTTATGTTTTAAAAATTAAAAATCTGTCTTGGGTAAGGGGTTAAGATGTGTTATCAGTATACAACAGGGGTTCAGGGGTGGCCTAATGGGATCCTGTGACACTCATAGTAGGTATGGATTATCGCAACCATTTTCTCGAGAATGCAAATGGATTCTTCCAAAATTGGATGAAAAATGAGCCCAGTGTCATTTGTCATTCCTCTGTGGGTGGTTACTCAACACACCACATAGGCTGGACTGACAAATCGACCATTAGCAAACTGCTAGTTTTGTTAATGGGAATCATGCCAAGCTTTTGGTATCAGGATAACTATCCAAATGTTCCCTTGTATGACACACTGACACATCACACGATGAAGATGCTGGTCATTCATCATCAGAACATTTTTTATTTCACTTCTGTCTGCTTGAATCAAATTTGAAATTGAGAATGTATTTCTTGCTTATAAACCAAATCTTTGTGATGTCTTCAATGAAATCCTCCTTTGAATTGGAGTGTGAAAAATTACTCAATTTTGGTTGTTTGTGTACCTGAAAGGATTATTTCTTGATGCACACTGTGATGATTAGAAATTATCAGTTCATCTGGACAAGCAATTCTCAGTTATAATGAAATTTTCAGTCACACGATAACCACAGATTTTAAATGGTGACCTGACTGTGCTTGGGTCATTATTTTTATTTTAATTAAACCTAAAATCCTGAAGAGGAAAGAGGTTCAGGTAGCCGCTCCTAGAGTACATCCCCTTGATAATGGGAACTATAATGGTCGGCCCACTAACCGGTCCCCAGATCATCCCTCAAGAGCGTAACTTCATGGCTGATAACAAATGTGTATAATATTATCTGCTTTGTACACAGCATGCCTTGGAAATCTGTGTTGGGACTGAAAGTTTTCTAGATTGGATATATAATTAGTTCAAACAGAAGGTATTCTCTTCAAATCTAGCACTCAGAAAACCATTGGTTGAACACACTCATTTTGACACTCTTCGGAAATTTGTGGTGGGATAGACAGTTATCTGGACTGGACATATAGTCCATTCAAACAGAATGGATTCTCTTCGAATCTAGCACTTAGAAAAGTATTGGTTGAATACACTAATTCTGAGGAGAGGCCGAGTTGCAGCTATCCAGCACTGGATGTGAGATTTCTATTCGAAAATGGGGGAATGAAATGAGTACAAAATTGCTGTTTAAAATACAGAGGCAATGCCCTCCACAGTTACAAGGACATTATGATATCAGGGGATATGAAGAGATGCTACTGTGGGTGAAAACTTATGCTCCATGCATCACACGAGTGTTTTTTCTTTATCACTTTGTTGAGGCCAAAACCTACTTGTGGTTTACAGCATATTTCTCCCACTTCAAGCACCCTACTCAATGTAAATTGGATTCATATTGTCTGCAAATATATCATAACCGATAAGATACCAAATGTGAGGTAAATAACTGAACTATCCAGTTTATGCAGAACAACGTTGCCTTCCCTCACTTGAAAATATACATTTCAAAACATCAGAATCGGTGTGCCAAAAATAACACTGGAATGACTGGATAGCTGATTACATACTGTGAAGATATAATAGTTTATCACCAGGATACAGACAAAAGAACAAATACCTAGTAACTGAATACTCCTGTAAACTGAATTTTTTTTTAGTGACAAAATGGCTATTAAAATAAACAGGGTTCCACTAGAATAGACTTTTTCATACAGGCATGCAAAAGTTTTGAGAAATCTGAAAGATGGATGTGCTTGGATTTTAGCATCTGTACACTTTGATATTTTGAAATCGGTGTAATATATACATTGTGAAACTTTAAAATTTGCTTTCATTTGACATCCTGTGGGGTAAAAACTGGGGGTGTCAGGTGGGTATTTATTTAATTCCCCCCAAAACAATTTCCAAAACCATCCTTTGCACTACCCCTGTGATGTGCTATGTGTCTGTCATCACTGTGCAATAACGTTTTAACCCCTACCCCACCAAAAAAATATCGCATTTCCATGCAATTGTCAAATTCATCCTGATAACTGAGTCACTCAATTAACCCTTACCTAACATGAAAACCTGACAATTGCAAACAAAATTCTTGAATAACTAATTTTTTGTCTCAAAAACATAGGTTATGACCCCTCTTTGGAATGAGCTTGACGAGGTTGTTCCAAAGAGGGGTCATAACCTATGTTTTTGAGACAAAAAATGAAAAAAATAATGAAAGTTAAAAAATTTATAGTAATTTCTATATTTTTTATACTTACCAATGACCCAGACATAGCTGGTGCTAACTCTTAAAATATAGGGCCAAACACAAATTTTGCCCCCCAATCCCCAAAATTTGCATCTAAAACCAAAGAAAACATGTCCTGAATGGCCCTCCACACTTCACCTCTACTGCGCATGCGCAGTGTCAAGGACGTTCCGAAATTGGCGCCATTAATCATTCTAATAACCAGTGCCTGGTAAGCGCTATGTACTCAGCGGGGAGGCAAGAGTTCCCAACTCCTGGGAGGGCCATCCCCGTCTGGGTCATTGGTAAGTATAAAAAATATAGAAATTACTATAAATTTTTTAACATTTTTATACTGTACCAATGACCCAGACATAGCTGAATAGTAAAAAGGCTGGAGGGCCAAGGACATAGAGCAAGATGGAATATGCTCAATAATATAAAATAGAGTCATCCCCTCTAGGGAAAAAGAAGTAATAGGCCTTACATGTATCTTTCTTATTTATGATAAATTAGAAAGATACAACACCTTCCAAAATTGAGCATCATACATCCATGTACTCTATTAATATCCAATATAATCCTTATACTAATAATTTTTAAAGTAAGCCAATAAATAAAGTCAGTCTAGAGAATAGAGACTCTTATACTCCTTAAAAGTGTCTGAGGATTGCATAATCATGTCCGTTGACACGTGCTATATTCAAAAGCTATACTTTAAAAACTAAGACTTGAATGAATTTTAAAAACATAAACTTCTCACTAAACAACCATCCCAATAACAGCTCAGAATTACTAACTCAAATAGCCCAGAGCGAAGAGGGCAGCAGAACGGAGTCACTGCCGAAACAGACAGCCTACCTAGCTATAGTAGCAACTGTTAAGTGAATGACATTCTGAGCAGTAGATAATAGATCTAACAATAGAGGCCTCCAGAAATGGACTCGATATTTCTGAGATAAAAATTTATGAATGTGGATGGCTGAGCGCAATGAGCAGCCTTCAAAAATCTATAATAGCGACACTATTAATGTAAGCCCAAGATGTAGAAGAACTCTTACTTCATGAGCCGAAATCTTAAGCACAACTGCTGAGTCAATGATATACCATAAACAGTACCGATAGTTAATTGAATCCATTAGCAATAGAATGGAGCGTAACGTCCTTCTATTAGGCATCAAAGACAGAAGAAGCTTACGCCCGTAGTAATAAACAGATATCTGTTTATAAATACATAAACTCTAACCGGGCAGAGTAAAGGCCTATGCCCGTACGAAGATGGAAGGACCTTAATAACAAAAGGTTCCGGATATTAGGAGCCTAACTCTTATGCAAAAATCCAACCTAAATAGTAAAGGAAGTAGTGATTCCGAAACTACGAAAGTGAAAATCATCCATCGATAGTGCATGAAACTCACTGACTCTTCAGTAAAAGAGAAGCCAACAGAATTACTGTCTAAAAGGTCAGAATTTGAAAACTACTGTTTCCAGAGGCTCAAATGATTACTTAGCTAAATAAGAACCGAAGTTAAATTCCATATAGGAATTTAATCTAAAGATTCTAAGTCTATTTATCAAAAAGTTACTAACTGACTTAGATAAAGAGACATAAGACTCAATTGTAAACTATCATAGAGTGCATAGGTATGAGGTAACATAAACCTATAACCTTAATAATAACAGGCTGCAGTAGATCTTGTCAAACAAGTATACTAAAAAGTTGCAATGAGTAGTATGGAGGGATCAACAATATGAACATAGTGATCCCTACACCAACGACGGAAGAGCCTCCACTTTAGCCGCATAGAATAGCGAAGAAGAGGATCTCCTATAGTAAGAAATCGCATCCAAAGCTCGTCCAGTACAATGCTTACAATGCAATACGGACCACACAACGGAATATGTGAAGGTTGCGACCTTGCGGGTTGTGATAAAGGTGACACGATTTACCCAGCGAAAAAAGATCCTCTCATTGAGGAAGATTTCGCGTTAAGTCCCACAGTAGACATCAGAGTAAATTACCCATGGTCTCTGTGAAGACAGAGATGCTATCAACAGAAATGTATTGTGGTTGTTTATCTTAGCAATACCTGCTGAAACAACAGTGCCGGAGGATACGCGTATCCTATCATCCCGTCCTATTAGATCAATAGAGCGTTAAAAACATTAGCTCAGAGATCCGGACAAGCCAACACATACGTCTGCAATTGATTAGCAAGCTGTGTCGTAAATAAATTATCATTGGGCGCTCACATAGATAGCAAATCTGATTGAATACTTGTTTGTTGAGAGTCCATTCTGACGCAACAAGCGACCCCTAAGTGAACGGGAGTCCGGTAAAACAATCAGACGACCCGGAATATGACGGACCAAAACAGAACTTTGTGTACTATAACCAACAGACGGATTCTTTCCATTAAATTGAATAACGGAAACGAATGAGTGCCTCCCTGGTTCCGGAGATACGCCACTACTGTCGAATTAATGGACAGGATTTGGACATGCGTTTCTGAATAATGTTCATGCAATGACATAAAGCAAGCCTAAAAAATGCCGCTCAGGATCACCGATCCAATGTCGAGTTGTGACAACAGTTCCTCGCACCAAGGCCAACACACCTATGAAGTTTCATGACTCTAGGTTGAACCACTATCAAGTTCTCATCCGGAAACCAATTGTTGCGATATACTATGTTCAAGGTCACTGTGACCTTGACCTTTGACCTGGTGAGTCCAACATCAATAGGGTTCTTCCTCGCACCAAGGCCAACACGCCTGTAAAGTTTCATGATTCTAGGTTGAACCACTATCAAGTTATCATCCGGAAACCAATTGTTGCAATATACTATGTTCAAGGTCACTGTGACCTTGACCTTTGACCTGGTGAGTCCAAGATCAATAGGATTCTTCCTCGCACCAAGGCCAACACACCTATGAAGTTTCATGACTCTAGGTTGAACCACTATCAAGTTATCATCCGGAAACCAATTGTTGCGATATATTATGTTAAAGGTCACTGTGACCTTGACCTTTGATCTGGTGAGTCCAAGATCAATAGAGTTCTTCCTCGCACCAAGGCCAACCCACCTATGAAGTTTCATGAATGTAGGTTGAACTACTATCAAGTTATCATCCGGAAAGGAATTGTTGCGATTTACTATGTTCAAGGTCACGTTGACCTTGCCCTTTGACGTAGCGAGTCCAAAATCAATAGGGTTCTTCCCCTCACCAAGGCCAATCTACCTATGAAGTTTAATGAATGTGTGTTCAACCACTATCAAGTTATCATCCGGAAACCAATTGTTTACGCCCGACCGCCCGCCCGCCCACCCTTCCGTCCGCCCGAGAATCCGCCCGCCCATCCGCCCGCCCGCCCGCCCACCCGCCCGCCCGCCCGCCCGCCCGCCCGACAGACATTCACCAAACTATAAGTCGAGTTTGACTTCGTCACAACTCGACTAAAAACATTATTCCGCGGAAGATAATTGCTTGCTTAGAGACTGCGGAACCCAAAGACCCTGGCACTTCGAATCCGTTGGGATCAATATTATATCCCAATCTGTTTGACTGGCAACCGTCATAACTATAACACTCGGATCCGGCAACTGCAGTGGCACTCTCTGAGTCAACCACCGAATGTTTGCCCCAGTCTGAATCTCTTGTAACACTAGATAGACAAGAGAACGTGTAAATCGAGCAATTCATGGATTGCTGAAAAGTTGCCGTCGAAGAGAGGCTTCTCCGAGAACGAAGCGACTCTGAGAGAGTTCTTCACCTTACTATCCACGCGCGTGGATGTAGCTAGGGCTGCGTCACGTCTAACCAACTCCAGTCAGCCATTGAAGGGCGGAGTTATACGTGAACAAACTACTGCCCTCAAAAGAAATCACATTGAAAATAATATCCCGTAAATCTTTTCTTGAAGACGTAATGATAACGCCTCAGTAAGGTGGATTACGTATGATAAAGCGTCTAAGTTAAGTCTACTAGACATCATTGTAGTTTCCAACATTGTGGTTGGAAAAGACATAGACGGCGAAAAAGAATATTTCCAGTCTTTAACTACGCCGTCTAGACGCATATGAACTTTCCGTATGCCCTGCTCTGCCAAAATAAATTATTCGTATAAATGATAAAACGGCAGAAATGAGCATTGCGGACAAGAAACTAAACTATCATGCTTGGTAGCAGGCTTATATGCATATATAGCGTCGAAAAATAAAACACATGTTGTAATGACATTATTGGACTGTGTCGGTAAGTCAGGGACAATGTCCCTGAACCGATCCAAAATTCCGTGTCCAATGACGCTATAAGTCTCTTAACCAACATCGCCGCAATGTAGTCCGAAATAACAATCACTGGAAGATAATGCCAGAAGATATGAATGGCAGCTTCCGATGCTACGAAAGGGAAAACTCGAAATCTTTCGAATCCCTTTCGCCATCCTGTCGGACCCTATAAAGCGTTCGGTCGTCCGTACCTGATGCAACCGCGGACCGCACCGACCCAGCGCCATCAGATAATTCCTGATTCGAGTAAGAAACTGTCGATTGCTGGGATGCTGCAAAACAACTGTGCTAACTCGGATAGCACGTCCGTCACTGAGGCCTGAGGAGAAGCGGTCCTACAATGCATTGCCGCTGGAAGCTCCGTGATCGTTACCCCGTGCATACTACCAAAATGCAAGCGAATGGAGTGTATAGGCCTCGTGTCCCTTGGCTACCGGATGGCGTGACCTATTCGCCGTGGAATCACTGAATGACGAAACTAATCAGATACTCGAGGTCACGTAGCCAATGTGCGGTCGTGTGCCCTGCTGTGAGGATGAGGAAGCATTATCGACAGTCTCTCGGACTGTCAATATAACGGAGCGTCCCGACCGACAGACATATGCTCCGAATGTAAAATATCTGAACCACAACATGCGGTCCCCTATGTTGTTGGACGAGAGAGGGACCTCTCTCGCTCACAGCCCGGACGGACCTGGACAAGCCAGGAACCGGACTAACAGGCTTCCTCCGATCTGTCCTCAATCTGCCGTCAATGGGTGAGTACTAAAATAATTATAGTGCTCGCATCACCCAAATCTCCTTCCTAGACCGCAACGGACGAACCCGGCAGCCAAACCATTCGATGAATGTACGCTACACCGGGTGAGCTAGCGAATGTCACTCCGTCGATCCTACAAGGGATCTCTTAGGCGATAGACATATTCCATGAGCACTTATTGCCGCTAGCTCTTCATTAACTATGACGACAGAGGCACACTTTTGAAAGACATCTCCGTAACTTTGCGAACAAGAAACCAGAAATGCTTGGTTATAGCAAGCATATAATAATAATATATATAGCGTCGTTCAATAATTCGAAAGTTTGTGTGACATTATTGGACTATGTCGGAACTGAGGGACGATGTCCCTGAACCGAACCAAAAATTTCTAAGTCCACCGACGCTATCAGTTTCTTATCCGGCATCGCAGCATTCTGGTCCGACGAAAGAAGCTGTAGAAGATCAAGTCAGATGACATACACAACAGCATATGTTGTTCCGAAAGAGAAAGCTCGAAATCCTCCAAATCCCTTTCGGTATCCCGTCGGACCGGATGAAATTTTCGGACGTCTGTACCCGCTTCCGCGGAGCGGCCCGACCCAGCATCGTCGGATAAAAAATATGCGACAGATTCAGTTGATGCTGGGATGCTGCGATAAGTTGTGCTATTTAGGAAAGCACGTCCGTTCCCGAGGCCTGTGCAGTAGCGGTCTTACGATGCATTGCCGCCGGAAGCTCCGTGTACGTTGACTCCCGCACACTTTCCTATGCGAACATCCGGAGTCTGCAGGCCTCGTGTCCCTGGCTACCGGATGGTGTGACCTGGTCGCCGATGATTCTCTGACTGGTGAAGCTGACTGGATATCCGAGGTCACGTAGCCAAGAGCGGTCGTGTGCGCTACCATGAGAATGAGGAAGCCTTATTGACAGTCTACTCCGGACTGACTATATGTCGGAGCGTCCCGAGCGACGGACGTATGCTCCGAATGCGAAACATTTTGTACCACAACATCTGGGGCCAGATGTTGTTGTACGAGAGAGGGGCCTCTCTCGCTCGCCGTCCGGATGGACCAGAACGAGCTATGAATCGGACAAAAAGGCTTCCTCCGTTCTCCCTCTAATCCGCCGTCACTGGGTGTGCATTTGGTTGATTTATAGTGCTTGCATCACCCCAAAACTCCTTCTAGACGCAACGGACGAACCCGGCTGCCGAACCATTCGATGAATGGACGCTACACTGGGCGAGCTAGCGGACGTCAAAGGCCGTCGAACCTACTAGGGTCCTCTTAGGCAATTGGCGTATTTACATGAGCACTTTTCCGCTAGCCCTTCATTAATTGTGACGACGGAGGCACACTGTTGGAAGACATCACAGATACATCACCCTAATCTTGATCGTCTGAAATAGAAATTGATAAAGTAGAGTGACCCTGCGGGGAAAGGACCGGAGTGTCCAATTCCCCACTAACATACCGTGACATACGCTTCCCATGTTGTCATCGAAATCATATGATACAGAACAGGAGTTAATGCGAGTACACTGACCACATATAGAATGATTATAAAAGTCAGAGGAAGACTTCCTCTTATTACAATTGATCAAAATCCTTTCAATGTGAAAAGAAAACAAGTCCTGGTACTCGCACCAACCCCTGGCAATCAAAATACATAATAATAATATGATCCATTAATATAGAAAAAATAATTGAAATCAAAATATTTTGAAAAAATATTTTTTTAGAACAGCCCAAGTTTCTGAAAAGTAACGTTGAGCCCCAATGGATCCCAAGCCTAAGTGTGGACAAAAATTTTAAAAATATTTTAAACAATTTATTCAACACTTACGAACAATAATAATGTATCTAGTTATGATTAAAATAACATCAAGATATTATTTTCAAGAAATCCCCCCCTCACACAGAGGGCTGTTGTAAATGTAAACAATGAATGTAAAAACACTAAAATAAGACTCCAGGCACCCAGGCCCGGAATCAGTTATCAAAAATACACTATCTGATGCAAAACAGAGACTTCCAGGGAAGAAACTGCAGAACGGTAATCGGAAAAAAAGTAACAGGAAAAAAAGTAACAGGAAAAAAATTTAACAGATTTGGGTAGGAAAAAAAGAAACAGGAAAAAAAGTAACACTTTCTTATTTTTATAAGGTAAAAAAGTAACAGGAAAAAAAGTAACAGATTTGGGTAGGAAAAAAAAAAACAGGAAAAAGAGTCACACTTTCTTATTTTTATTTCATAAAAGTGATAGATTACTTAATTATGATTTAGTTATATTATTGAAACTAGTTAGATTATTACATATCAGTATAAGTACTACATAGTACATAGTTATAAAATAATTTAACAAACTTAATTATGATTTAGTTAGATTATTACATATCACACCTTGTGTAATCTAATATTCTGGCCAATGCCAGTAAGAAAAGCTGAAATAGTAAGTGAACCTTGGGAATATAAACCACACAGATTTTTCAGTTTTCTATTCAGGGATTCAGCTGACTTCTGTTTGCGGATAACAGGCAGCAAACCAACTGACACCTGTTGAATAATTGTATTGGTCAGAGCTTGCTCTTTTTGAAACCATTGGATAGTTTTCCAGACTGATGGGTGAAAATTCTAATTCTGAAGTCTCCTTCGTCCATCATTGTTGATATTTCGCTTACTTTCTTGTGCAGACCCTGGATGTTGCAGTACCCAAACTTAATGAATCTTTGTTTTTTTGTCATCACTGGCACATTATTATACCCCTGGTATGTCCCTGTGTTGTGCATGTTTGTTGTTCTTCCTATGTTCCCAGCATTTGTGCCCCTCTGGGTTATCGGCTGTGGTCCCCTACCCCCCCTTTTCTCCAAAAAAGGCCCAGCCACCTGTAAAATTTTTTGGCCCAACAGGTCTGTACCCATCCTACTTAAATGCAATCCGTTTCGCCCATACAGCTCTCCTTGTCCCCAGAATGAATCCCAGTGGTCAATGAAATGTATTCCCAAGTCTTTGCAGTGCTCTTCCAGCTCCTCGTTTAGTGCCATAATCCGCGAGTTCCTCTCATTCCCACCACCCATAACGGGGAGCACCCCTGAAACGATGATCCGAGCATTCCTGGTAAGAAGCTTACTAATTAGGTCCTTGTATGTGTCCACCAAATGAACTGATTTCCTCTCCCTGATGTTATTGGACCCCACATGTAATACCACTACCGGATCAGGCCCCGACCCAGCTACAATACCGTCCACTCTATCCCTCAGGTCCTCCACTTTAGCCCCCGGAAAGCACAGAACTGTTCTACTTTTACTGTCCGGACCACAGACAACCTTGTCGATCCCCCGAACTATGCTACTTCCCGCAACCACCAACTTACTTTTGGCCCTCGCCCTATTTATCTCCTCTAGTCTCCTATTGTTTACAGCGTCCTCTTCCTCTCCAACAGCCCCACTCGGAATCACTATCGGTATCGGTATCTTTGACCTAGGATTACTCCTATCCTTGTCCCTCCGTCTCTTTCCAGGCCCTGAACTACCTGGACTACTCCCCTGGTCTTCTCCCGGATCCCTCCTCCTTTTTCCTGGCCTAGACCCCAAGCTACTATCTGTTGCAACTACCTCCATCCCCTCCTCTGACTCTTCCGAATCGAGCACATCAAATCTGTTTCTGGTGCTGCACTCCCCACTGCCTTTGGGCTTTACACCCCTATCTACCTGCTTCTCTGGCCCCCCTTTCCTACCACTTTTGATAGTCCACGCCAAACGCTTTACAGCATTGCTCCGGCCTGGGCCCCCCTCATCTGTCCTACGTACTTTTCTAGCAGCCCCCACCTCATCACCTACCTCATTCACATCAAAGGTTCTACCCCCATGTTTCCTCTTGGAACCACCGACAACCATCCATCCTTCTCGGAAAGCTACTTTCACAGGCGTAACTCCAGACAGCCCCGCCCTACCAAGTTTTCCCTTCAGCTCAGCAATCTCCCCCTCAAACTTAACAATTGTCTCAAGTAGGCGGAGGATTTCCTGACAGTTTGCACATACCTCTCCATATCCCATCGAACGACAGTCCCCATACATCATAGAACACTGTTTACAAACTTCAAGCCCAATATCGCCATCGGTGGCCCCACCAACCCAGCTCTGACCGATACCCCCAGTGACCTCTGTCTGCACACCAATACTTACCCCGTTGGCACCGTTGACCTGGACCGCGATATTACACGTATTTACCTCCATACTTACCTCCGTCTGAACAGACTTGCTCGCCATCATCAAAACAAAATTACGCGATCGGACAGGGAAAACTGTAAACACGCGACAAAAGGCAACACGATGAACCGTTCGACAACTTAGCGCTCACAGTTTTATTTAAGACCTCCTAACTTTGTCCCAGTTACTATACTAAACTACCTCCCCACAAAGTTGAATAAAATAACCTGAAAATGAAATATATATGATTAGTAAACAAATGTATGAAAGTGCAATATCTGCATCTTAAAAAGCAGGATCAATTTGATTCAAGATACAATTTGATTCAAAATGCTCAGCCTGATTCAATTCAACCCAAAATTTCAGACTGACAGGGCCCAGGAGAAGATACATTTAAGCAAAATTCAATAAGCTTAACCCTTAACTGGTATAGTGCTGGAAGCCCGTATTTGGGATTTACTCTGAGGTGAAGGTACTGCAACTTGAAGGCTTCATACTCAGTGGATGTGCTTCATATTATCTTTGAAGTGATATTACTTAGTCTGTAGAGACTTGTCTTGTTACAATTTATGGGAGAGTGCCTTTGGGCACTCTCCCATAAATTGTAACAAGGCAAAGACGTGTGTACAAATTTTGAAAATAATTCAGCACTCTACCAGTTAAGGGCCTGGACAAGTGTCCCACCAGCCCACAGCTTCTATACGTCCAGTGGCTAAGCAATGATTTCTAGTCAAGACTTGGCAGCCAAGACTTGACTAGAAACCACTGCCTACCTAATTTTTCTGTTGTCAACAGGACCACCTCATGATGACATGTTAAGGGCACCTGTTCTGATGTTGTGAAAGTCAGAAATAGGCTTCCAAGGGTTAATACTGATTAAAGGAATATCCTTTGATCTCCCCAAATATCATTTTTCAGGAGTTTTCAAGGAAGGTTCCAATATTACAGGACTTTCTAGGTCCTTGGCAGGGTATTCATAAACTCCAGGACTTTCAAGAAATTCAAAGAGTTGCAAGAACTCTGGAATAAACACACAAACAGAGTGCCAATATGAAAGAAATTGTATGTCTTACTTTTAACATTCTTCTTTTTGCTTTGAGGACAGACCAAACTGCAGTGGATAATGCCTGAAAGAAAAATAGTATTATTTTTCAGTGACATTAATTTTTATATGATTATTCATTGGAGAAAAAGCCTGAAAGTACAAAGAGAAAATCAACATTTGACATTTCATAGGTTTTAAACAATATATATAGCCTTATCTAACTTTATGTAGACCATAAAAAAATCTTGTTTCTCAGACACCTCCCTCGTCATTACAATTCTATAAGATAAAATTATTTTTTTATCTGTTTTATTTTTAGCAATTCCAGATCTACACTGACTAAAGCCAATTCCTTTCAAATTTCAAAGTTTTATAAATATGATTGGAAATTTGACATGTAAAAAACAGCCGGTTTCAGTTTTGTTGAAAAAATGTGGTTTTTCATTTTATTTTCATTTGTTTGAATGGAAGAAATCAATTCTATAATTGCCTGCATACAAACATTTTGTGTTGTTTTGATTTTCAGCTTTGTGCCACCGACAGTTTCATTTTTGTCTTTTAACCCTTTACCCAACACACAGGGAATTAAAATTTATTATTTCAATTATTGTTTTTCAAACTTTTTCAATAAATTTCAAGAAAACCATATCATGTGACCCCTCATTGAAATGAGCTCGATGAGCTTGTTCCAACGAGGGGTCACATGATATGGTTTTCTTGAAATTT